>VZRW01012967.1:271835-332343 GCA_013398125.1 Aegotheles bennettii
GGCAACAAAGCTGGTGAAGGGACTATAAAATATGTCTTCTGGGGAACGACTGAGGGAGCTAGGGTTGTTCAGTCTGGAGAAGAGAAGTCTCAGGGGCGACCTCATTGCTCTCTACAACTACCTCAAAGGAGGTTGTAGTGAGGCGAGGGTCAGTCTCTTCTGCCGTGCCCATAGTGAAAGGACAAGAGGAAGCGGTTTTAAATTGCAGCAGAGGAGATTCAGATTGGACATTAGGAAAAAATTTCTTCACTGTAAGGGTGATTGGGTATTGGAATAGGTTGCTGAGGGAGGTGGTAGTCACCGTCCCTGGAAGTGTTCAAGAGTCATCTGGATGTGATGCTGGGTGATATGGTTTAGTGGTGATGTAGGTAGGCGGTTGGACTAGATGATCTTGAAGGTCTCTTCCAACCTTAATGATTCTATGATAATTCTATTCTACTTTGGACAGATCCAAGAACAGATCTACCAATTGTTGGTTGATGTGTATCAACAGGCAAGAAAGCAAAACTGTGTTGGAAGGACCTACCTTCTGGGTCACCAGCTTGGGACCTTGACAGGCTGGGAAAGTGGGCTGACAAGGACCTCATGAAGTTCAACAAAGGGAAATGCAAAATTCTGCACCTGTGGAGGAACAACCTCATGCAGCAGTATATGCTGGGAGCCACCTAGCTGAAAAGTAGTTTTGCAGAAAAAGGCCTTGAGGATCCTGGAGGACACCAACTGAACATGAGCCAGCAATGTGCCTTTGCAGAAAAGAAGTCCATCAACATCCTGGGCTTCGTTAAGCAGAACACTGCCAGCAAATCCTTTCCCTCTGCTCAGCTCTGGTGAGGCACATCTGGAGCACTGTGTCCAGTTCTGGAATCCCCAGAACAAAGGACATGAACGTACTGGAGAGAGTCCAACAAAGTGCCATGAAGAATATTAATGGTTTGGAGCATCTTTCCTGTGAGGAGAGGCTGAGGGATCTGGGAATGATCAGCTTGGAGAATAGAAGGGCAAGGAGGAACCTTATCAATATATGTTAGTACTTGAAGCGAGGGTTGAAAAGGGATGGATCCAGGCTCTTTTCACTGGTGCCCAGTGACAGGACAAGAGGCAACAGGGATAAACTGAAATACAGGAAATTCTGTTTAAATGAGAATTTTCTTTTTCCTGTGAGGGTGGTTCAACACTGGCACAGGTTGCTCAGAGAAGCTGTGCAGTCTGCATTCACTGGGATATTTGAAACCCAGCTGGACATGGGCCCTAAGTAGCCTGTTCTAGCTGACCCAGCTTTGAGCAGTGGGCTGGACTAGATGATCTCCAGAGTTGCCATCCAACCTCAGCCCTTCTGTGATTCTAAAAATATGTATTCTGATCCTCTGGTTAGAAAGTATACCTTGAAGTTCTTTAGTATGATCACTCTTCTGTTAAAAAACAGTAGAATATCAAATTTTCCACAAGAATTATTTCCTACTGTGAGATCTGAATCAGGTCCTGGTGGATTAGACATATAGAACAACTTCAGTGGAGGGACGTATTCTAAGGATTAGGAACATTCAAAGATAAGATCAATAACAAGTGGAAAAATATGCATCTACAAATAAAGAACACTTTACAGGAAGTAAAAGATAGAGTTATTCTTAAAAAAAACAAAACAAGGCCAATCAATTTAATTATGAAGCAATTTTAAACCTGGAGAGCTAAGTTACAGAATACATAATTAGCTATGTAGGTAATTGCTGTGAGATATTATCTAATCCTGAGATTAATAGGATTAATAAAAATGAAAAGCATGAATATGCACAGCTAGAGTAGATAGGGTAGAGTATAATGGTAATACATGTCTCTTGTGTTAAGAGTCAAAATTAAAAAAGAAAAATCAATCAGGTTCCAGTAAAATAAATTCCAATTTCTATGCCAGAAATGTCAAGTAGTGATATAATTTTTTTCTGTTTTGGAAACACTGACCTCTCTGTCACTTGCTTGGGATTTTTGTCAGAATAATTGCAGAGCTCAAAAAACCCCCAGATTTAGTCTATCCTAAGGAAAGAAACTGTCATTTCCATTATGCACCTCAGTCCTCCTTGCATAGTCATCTGGATTCGTACACCAAAGACTTAAAGATCTGATCACCTTGTCTGGAAAGCTGACTATAGTTTTGGGACTCTTTAATGTCATCCCTGAAAAATTAATAGGTGCAAGTTACTCCAATATGGATAACAGTTAAATTATATATCAATCCACTGCTATTGGGCAGTTTGCCATTCCAAATAAGGATGGCTTATTAACCATCTCTGAGGCAGTCACTTCCTCTGTAACTTCAATTTAATACTATAACAAGGGCAATTTTTCATCCCCAATAGTCAATGCGCTAAAAATTACAAAATAATGAATTCTGAAAAATTATCACATAGAATGTAGTGGAATCAATATACGTGGATTGGCAGAACTTGTTGGTATATAAAAATCAGGGTAAGAATTACATTTAAGATGATATAAAATAGTAGACATATGATGCTACTTGTTTTTTTAACATGAAAAGGTTGAGTATTTTTCAAAGAATAAATAACAGGGGGAGGAAAGGAAGATCCAGAATTTGAAAAAGCATGAGAACAGATAATAATCTACAGGAAATCATTCATAGGACATTATACCAGTAAGCATACATTTACAGAAGCTAAATGTAATAGGGATGCAAACCATCTAGAAAGAATGAGATCATTTTAAATACTATATTTCAGCCCTGACCTTCCAGATGGTATTTTCTGATATAAAAGATCAGTTTGGTAGTGTAGTAGGTAGAGGACAAAATAAATATTCCAACTACACATTTAGTCTAAATTAGATAAATTAAATTATGGAGGTTTGCCAAGGTATTTAGCCTATTAAATGTATTTTCAGCAAATAGAAGCCTCAACCTCTCCATTTTTAAAGGAATTTATCAAAAGACTCACCTGAAGCTCTTGGGAAATAAAAATATTTTCTTATACCCCTTTTACCAAACAGCTTTTGGTTCTGGCTTAGTATCATACCATAAAATATGATTGATAATCATTATCTGCCTGTGGCTTAAAAATGATTTGTCAAGTTAAGGCATGCACCAGTTCTTGTACACCTCAACATACCGTGTTTAGCTATTATTTTCAGTTACTTCTGACTCTTCAGTGCAAACAGTCAAGTGTGATTAACATGCTCGGACTTTCAAGCCTATGATATTGATCAAATATTCTGGAAATAATGTCAAAAGCAATCAGAGGTATTTTTATTCAGCTATAGCTCACAGACTGAAAGGCAAAGCATCTTTAACTTGTAGAAGGCCATCTCTCTGTACCAAACATAAATCATCACCTTGTCTGCAATCAGCAAATCAATGAGAAAAGAATGCAGAGGCAAGGAAGAGGGCATAAGCTAAGAGGTTCTCCCAAGCATCACTCTGTGGCTGTAAAAAAAACAAAAACCAAAATCAAACCAAACAAACCCAAAAGCTCTACAAAATTAAAAAGAAATAAAAGTACACTGAAACGTAAACAAACAAATAAGAAAATAAAACCCCAAGCCCATCCCCCAAAAAAACCCAAACAAGAAAATCTAGTCTTTTCAGCCCTCTGTTCTATCCCAGGCTGTTCAACTGACAGGAGCAGAAATGCCAGCACAATACTTTCTACTCCATGCAACTTTATTTAAAATGCAGTGCAAATGAAGTCTGCTCTGATACTAGCTGCTGTAGGTGGCAAGCAAAGTAGTGCACACAGCTAGATAAGCATTCATGTTTCCAAATTGTTCAATCACAGTTTAGAGAATGTTCATTAGTAAATCAAGCCCCTGCCCCATGGAAAACCTGCTGTCTCGGTTTAGAGCGGCCATGGCAAGCCACAACTCAGAGTTTGCTTCTGCTACTCCCCTCCACCCTCCTCAGGAAATGGAAGGGGAATAAGGAATAAAGGCTCAACGGTTGGAAATTAAAACTATAACCGATTTAATGGAACAGGGAGGAGGAGTAACAGGTGGGAAAAAAAGAAGAATATATATACAACCCAACTCCAATGACCACCGATACAAGCTCCCAAAAAGTCCTCCACTGCTAAAGCCGATGGGAAAAAGAGTCCAAAGCCCCCCCCAGCACCCAGTGCAGTAGGATCCCGCAGAGCACATGGCGAGCTGGTAACAAAAGGCAGGGCCTCTCCTCCAGGCCGGCTCCACGTGGCAATCAGGAACGAGCAGAAAGGAAAGAGAGGGGAGGAACTTCCTGTCCTCCTGGCTTTATAGAGCTTGGCAGGAAATGGGAGGAAATACCGACACCCCAGACCCCTTTTCACAAAGGGTCCTAAACTCCACCCCTCCCTCTTTGGGTTCTTGCAGCAAAGCCGTAAGATTTTGCCTGTCCCCTCAAACTATAACACCTGCTTAGTTCATGCAGTTTAAACCAAATCAGGATGGAAGTGGTTTTACCGATTTATTAATGAGGTGTAATTAACTGAGAATCAGTGAACTAAATATTCAGGATCAATATTAGCAATACAACAGATACAACCACAATACTATTGCAGATGTTAATAAGCTATAAGCGTTTGCTAAATACCTTCTAAATACCTCCTAATAAATCTAAATCCCTCCTTTTGTCCCCAAGACAGTATTACGTGCACCTGCACCCTTTCAGAGGCCATGGGTGGTGGAGGACCCCCCAAACCGGCCATATTGGACACCCTACCTGCACCCCCTGCTCTGGGACGTGCCAGCTGCCCCCCATCCCTCCAGGGGTGAGTGACCCCACACACCCAGAGTGCAAGTCTTCAAATGCCCCTGTGGGTGAGCTGGAGGCAGTGGCTGAGGGCAGTGGCAGTGTCCCAGGAGGTGCTGTCCTGCCAGGCCCAGGCAGTACCCCTGGTGCCATGGGGCCATAGCTGGCAGGGTCAAACTGGCACCATTTCTGCCCTGCTTCTCTTTTCCTGTCCACTATAAATTCTTGTGTTTTGCTTGTCTATCTGTTTAGATGTCTTTTTAAATCAGAGGTGTCTTAATTCTCCTGTTACTGTTTAATTGGACTAACAGTTGTCTTCCTCTTTACCAAGACCAGTTTTAGAGAAATGCCCATTTAGACCATCTGGGCAACCCACTCATGCACACTCTTACGTGCATATTCCTGTCTTGCTGGCTTGCTGTCATTCTGAACTTTTGCCCACCAAGTATTGGTAACACATCAAGCTATTAACCATTAATATATATCACAAAGATCATAAATGACAATGGGACAGAGCTGTTATGCATCTATAATTTCTATGCTATTGTCATATTTGCACAAATAAATTCTCTATCTGCAGCTACAGAAAAGAAGTAGCAAATCTTGTTACCAAAATACAGCATCTGCTTCCTTCTATCTTGCTATGACTTAGGGTTCTTGAACAACAAATATCAGTAGTTACGGCTGACCTTTACATTCTGAAAGCAAGTAACCAGCTAGATTCAGGTCTTTTAAATGGATCCTTTTCTGTCATTTTATAAATATTTTAACAGTTCTGAGGGAGAGTTGAAATACCAGTTTTTGAACAGAAAAGAGTATGACTGCACAAATCCAGAAAATGTTTACAGCTGAACTAAAATTCTAAAGGTAAAGAGAAGACTACATAATACAAGTCACAGTGTTGAGATTGCAGAAGGAATGGACCAGTTATGATGTCAGTACAGAGAAATGAAAAATATGACAAGTTTTGTTACTATCAAAGAACAATGATAATTCCTTTTGTACAATCTCTAGTGGAGAATCAGTAAACGTAATGCTCTATGCTTTGTTAACAGCTGTATATATTTGTTGTGCTTCTTAAAATCCTAAAACACCCAAATTAAAGGTAGCTTTATGCATGTGAACACCTGTGTAAAGAAAAAAAAATCCATTAAAAGCAAATCATTATTTTTCAGGATGGTTTGGTTTTATTGACAAAAAGCTATTTTTGCTTCACTGCTCAGAATGTCTAAGTTCTTGCTCTTTTATCTCGGAAACCATTGGTCTCTGAAAGCAACAATGGAAGAATGTGACAGCCTAAAACAAACCTAGTGACACTGTTGATTCACTTCTTGCTTGATAAACTGAGTAATCACAATTGCGTATCTGCATGAGAATAGAATATACCTAGACATTTTAGTATATGCTGGATTAAGCAAAGTAGCCTTATAAATTTAAATTTACATGTGCATGGTAAGTGAGCAATCTAATAAATCTTATAATATAAAGAATCAAATGAGTAAACAGCTACTGCTGGATAATTCTGCACTTACACCATTTTATATCTTGTAATACTACGCTATTTTTTTCCTCTACTGGTAAGAATTTTTTCCCCAATTTCATATACATTTCATTAAACTAACATGTATTGCCCACAAACAAACAAACAAACAGAAACCCCAATTTACAAGTGCTGATATATTATTCTTAAAAATATTTTTTAAAACCTTGAATTTTAAATGTCTTTAGACTTTAGACATTATATTTGCAATCACGTTTCCAATACCCTTATGTCTGCTAGCCCTCCAGCCGTTGGAGTTCACTCTGTTTTACCTCACAAAATTTAAAATGATACTGGTATATTTATGAATTTTAAACCAACTCAAAGTATTGAAACCAGTCGCATATATATTTGTACACAAAATTTCTTTTTTTTTTCATCAGGTAGGTGTCAGGGTAAATTGCACGGAAAGTTGGTAGATGGATCCATCTATCCACTCTATGTAATTTATAACAGCAGAAATTTCATAGATGACTGATGATAGCCAATTGCCTCTCATGTATTTTGGCCAAGCTGTCAGAGAAACAGAAGAGAGCATCCACAGTGCTGTTCTGCTATATTAACTGGGAGACAGCAGCAGGAGTGTGTCAGGACCCTCCTTGTTACCCCTCTAATGAATGCAGCAAATATTGGGTAAGGTTATATATTGTAACATTCCTTTTTGTATTAATCTGAAATTCACATCTCTTAACATCTGCTGGGCTTGCTTATACTTTTCCCATACCTGCTTCTGGTCAACGCAGATCTGCAGCTCCAAAGTATATATCTACCTGGGGAGGAAGACCAAAATCTCAGGACTCAAGGTCAAGCAACACTAAGGGAAATATTTGAGCATGGATCATACCTAGAAGATAATATGTTTCAGCACAACAGTTCCAGATTAATATTTTATTGGTGCTAAACTGGCTAGTAGACATACACACACAGACACTAAGAAATTACAAAGTAGGTAGTTTAACATCAACTTGCAGAGTTTTTAAAACCCTAAGATCAAAGTGGAAGAGCTGCATGAGAAAAACAGTCTGATTATGGGTTGTCAATGTGGTTCAGGAAAGGATCAAGCTCACGCCTGACTAGTTTGTTGAAATCCTTTGAAACGATTACCACCAAGGTAGACAAGGTGACACAGTGGGATCTCTCTGAGCTTCTCAGTAAAAGCTCTGCAGACACTTCAGGGGAGTCTTGTTAAGCAATGTGTTCATTTTAAAATTGAAGCTAGACGTATAAACAAGGCCAGTGAAGAAGTTGAACACCAGAAAAAACATGCAAGAAGCATTTGTGGATATTGTGTTCGTAGCTCACATCATGTTTAGTCCTGAGATTTGCCAGGCAGTTTTCACTGTCCCCATTTTAGTCTACAGTCTGAACTGGCTGCTTCCTGAGACAAAGACGATCATCCTTGCACCTCACATGGCCTCAGGGGATCAAAGACTCCAGAGAACAAAGTGGCCTGACCCTTTTATCTTCTCAAGGGTGACTTATTGAAGATTCATTTCTGCAAATGGATATGTTGTTTTAGAGGTGATGCATCTTGCTGCATTGGATATAAATGGCGGGGGGCTGCAGGGAAAACTCTAAGGAGGCTGGGGCTGCCCCATGCTGGACACAACCAGTTCCAGCTGGTTCCAGCTGGCACCGGTGGGTCCACAGCAGGACACAGGTGAGCCCCTCAGCCTAGTGGGAAGTGCTTCTGGGAAAATGTATTTAAGAAAGGACATGAAAACACTGAAAGAAAAAGAATCAGTGACATGAGAGCATAGGAGGTGCTCCATGGTGGAGCTAGCAGTGGCCAGAGAAGGGCTACAGACCATGGAAGACTCACACTAGAGACACCAGCGAGGAAGAAACGAGCATGTAGAAAGGAGCAGTGGCAGAGTACGGATCAAGGAGTGTCAGGAGACACTGCTGTGCCCTGTTCCCAACCCTCTGCCTCATGTGTCACCTCACAGAAGGGACTGAGTGTGAAGTGCAGCAACCGTAAGGCCTAGCAACAGTGAGGCCTGCAGTGAACTTGAGCTGGGGAAAGGGGGAGGAAAGGTGTTTTCTCTAAGTGTTTAAATGTTTGTCTTCTTTGTTTTCTAATACCCAAATCAATAATTAAATGTTTTAAATGGCCCAGAGTTGTGCCAGGAGAGGTTTAGATTGGATATTAGGAAAAATGTATTCACCAAAAGGGTTGTCAAACACTGGAACAGTCTGCCCAGGGAAGTGGTGGAGTCACCACCCCTGGAGGTGTTTAAAAGAGGTGCAGAGGTGGTTCTTAGGGACATGGTTTAGTCATGGACTTGGCAGTTATAGGTTAACGGATCACAAAGGTCTTTTCTAACCTAAATGATTCTATGATTCTGTGATTGTTAATTAAGTTAAATTCCACCTACTCAAGCAGAGTTGAGTCTGCTTTGGTTGTGACGGTAATTACTGCATGATTTCTCTGCTTTTATTTCAGCCCATGGGTTTTCTCACTCTTGTTCTTCCCCATCCTGCTTATGGGGTGGGGAGGGAGCGAGCAAACAGCTGTGTGCGTGCTTGACTGTCAGCTGGAGCCAACCCACCCCACTGACCCAGCCTCAGGTAACTAAAACTTTAGTTACCCAGTCAACTTGACCACTTCCATAAGAATAGCTACTCACAGAGACAGATTAATCCCATTTGAGATAATAATCAGGGAAACAGCCTCAACATTTTAAGAATGTTCTAATTTATAGCTCTTTCCAAGGGAATGATCTAGCTGGCTTGATACAGTGTGTTTTGTGAAAGCACAGGTTTCATAATCTGCTGCCCAATAATGAAAACTATCCTCTTGTAGCAGGGAGACTAGTCCCTCAAAACTTTATATATTTTAATATTTAATAAATCAAGCTTAGCCCTGAAATGTGTCCAAGATTCTGGCAGTTTGGAGCAAGCAGAAAAACAAACCTAGAAATGCATGCTAAAAATAAATGCATTGGTAAAATCTTGGCATGAAAGTGTGCATGGATTTGTGTATTATCCTCTTGGATAATTAATCCCATTTTAGATACTTGCATACTTTATACATGAGGACATAGAACTCCAGCTCACAACAAGAGTGTGTGTCATTGCTTACGGAAATTGAGGGGCTAAGGTTTGTCTTATGAAATAAAACACTTAAATTCTGTACCTCATTGTCAGTATCTTCATGTGAACCATGTGTCTAAACTCGCATTATATTTGATATGGTCAATGGAGTCTATAGAGATAATCAGCTAAACAACAAATGTGCCTACTGTAGAACAAAGTGAATAGTTTCCCATGTTCTTTCTACTGTATTGACCAGATACTCATTGATTCTAAGAGGAGATTATGTAGCAAGAGCTTGATTCAGGTGTCCAAATATAAGCAGCACATGCCATTTAAGCTATCTTGGGATGTTCATTACTCCATAGAGGTGATTGACAGTATTTTTGGGACTCACACCCATGCCTATGCTCTTCAAGAGCAGTAACTAGAGACTAGCAGAGACAGCAGGCTGTCCTACTATTTCAAATGGCAGTAGATACCTGTGTTTGGGCATCTTAATTGAACTCTTAGTTGACATGGAAACAAAGATGTCTTTACCAGGTACTGTATCCTATGCTACACAGCTATAACTATAATAAAAAATGGACATATCTCTAAAACAAATGGACATGGAGGAAAAGGCTGCATAATCATGCAATCATGTTGTACTGTGTAGGAACATGTGATGCACCAGCCATGGGATTCAGGAGATCCAGTGTGATTCAATCAAGTTTATCCTGGTAAATCTGTATCTGGTCACAACAATATATTCAGCAATATGGAGTCACTTGCTTTTAGAAGATTTGAGAACTTATTTCTTGGTCAGTTATTTTTAATTCAACTGTTTAGCTTTGAATATGTGCAATGGAAACTAAGAAACAGGTATATATGACACTAACCAAAGGCTGAAAATGTTTGTAGTGCTTTTTGAGGGAGTGTTGCAAGGGAGATAACACAACAACTAAATGTTCCATCAATATTTGAAAAGCTATTGTGCTGTGCATACAGTTTCCAAGATAGCAATGAGATAAATATGCAAGAAAAGCTGTTTGTGCTTGTGATATGAAGCAGTGTTACTATAGATCCCAACCTGAGAGCATCTGAAAAGCAGGCCCAGGGGAATGCTGCAGGCAGCTAGCTGATGCAAGACTGTCAAAATTCAAGGACATTCAGGACATTTTCTTAAATGAAAGAGAGACTGAAAATTGCAAATTTACTTCTTTGAAGCACTTCTGTTTCATCTGTGGTGATTACTAGGGTGTTTTGCTTCGCCTAAAGATTTCTCTGAACTTAAAATAGCACAGACTAAATTCTTCCTCTTCTCTTTAGACTTGAAGCACTTAGATATCCTTACATTAAATGGACGACAACTTGGGAGAATATGCAGAAAATAAATTATTTTTCATATTTTAGTTTTAAGGGCTATGGTGGTTAAAAATTTAAAATAATGGCTACTTTTTCTGATGGTCATTTGTTTGCAAAGAGTGAAAAATATTGTTATTGGAAGGTTTTCAACTCAGGTTTTTGGATCACTGTAAACAGCTCTTCTAGAACAGCTTAGACTGTTCACTGTGCATCAAGGAAAACAAAATTCATAGCACAGAAAAGTGTGAATCTGGGTCATGTTTGCTCAGCTATTCCTCTCACATGTCTAAAGGAAAAATCCTATTTTCAGACTGAATATAAAGGAGTTGTTATCTTGAGAATATTCTTCACTTGCTCATTAACAGAAACTACTAAAATAACACCACATCATTTACACTATCAGGCTCTTGCTGTAAACTTGTAGCAGGGAACAGAACAGGATACAATGGCAGGACATCAGAGATTCAACTAGATAGCTCAAGAAATGTGGAATCCCTGTTTGCAAAGGTTTTTGTGTTCTTAGCAAGAACAAGAAATGATGGAAAAGAATGTTTCCTATTTTCATACTGTTACAACTGTCCATTTGTAATAGCAGGTAGACCAATGGAAACAATACATAAGACTACAGCTCATCTTAGTAAATGTTCTTTCTTCTGCTAGCTTAGTTCAGGGACTTTTTCTGCTTCTTTTCACCTTTTTACTTTTTTAAAGAGATCTTTCTTAAAGATTTCTGACTCTTTTCCTTATGACTAGATTGAACCGACATTTTAAAGATCTTATTTTTAAACAGTAATTTGCATACACAAATACAAAAATTTGTCCTAATTACAGTCTATTGTCATCTTTGAGTAAGTTTATCAAATACATTCAAAATGTTCAGAATTCAGGCAAGAAACATTATCCTGTTCTTATGTGAGGAATTTTGTGTTAATCCATATTTTACCACTTTTAAGCATATGCTCTTTCCCAGACATAAAATATTAAATATTCTGGTAAGTCAGTACTTGTTGTATAAAACATAGTGAGTTTAACATCTTGTCCTAGATTTTAAGAAATGGTCTTTTTGTGTATTCAACTTTGCATATACAAATAATTGAGCTTGAATTTCTGCATGCATAATTCATAACAGGTGCAAATATTCCTTGGGTGATTAGATAACAGCTAATATTTGTGCTCACATTCACTTTAGGCACATGAATTCAGGTCAATGGTTTGTGAGCACAAAATTGCCTCAAACTGTGAAGGCAGGCAGACACATGTAAATCAGGCCTTGATTTTGCTGACTGGTAGAGGGTAGATTTATTCCTGCAAGGTGTTAAGAACTTTTAAGAAAGTCTGAGAATCTGCTATTGCTCTTGTGGTGATGGTTAGGAGTGTAGAGTGATCAGCACCTTTCAAGATTGAGAACTATGATTTCCCAAAAACGTCCCTTATGAACAGACTCACTTTCAGGCCACAATTCAGAAAGCATATGTTTAACTTAAAGGGCAAGTGAAGAGCCATTGCAGTGAGTGGAGTCACTTAATGCGCTTTGAATTAACCACATATTTAAGTACCTTGGTAAATCATAGCAGTTTATTAAGAGGTTTGTAATGGGGGAACAAGCCCATTAATATTAAAAAAGCACTGGACATTTAGGAGAACTTAAATTAACCATCACAATCTTGCTACAGAGCTTAATGCTCTGTATGGATGTGTGGATGCTTAAATTTAAATGTAGGAGTGGGCTTGGGTCACTTTATCTTAATCCTCCTTGAGCTAGTGAAGAAAGGTCACTTCTGAATGAAGGAAGCAGAATGTTTTAATATGCTTTAATTTTGTTTTATCTTTTCTAAGTAGAAGCAATAGGATATATTTGAGATTAAATAGCTATCTGTAAGAAAATTACAGTTCATTGACTGCAAAATATTTTGTATGGATCCTCTCAGGATCTGAAAGGAGGCTCAGCTGAACAAACAGTCCCTGTTACCCTGAGGTGCTGAACGAAGGGCTGAAGGTCCCAGGAGCCACAGTTCTTGCTGAAGATCAGGTCCCCAGCTCTGTAAGAAAGAAAGGAGAGACAGAAACCTGGGTTCAAACCCACATTGTCAGAGTTTCATAAACCTTGCTGCAGAGCCCAAAGTGGGCTGAACTCCAAGAGAATTTATTTGGATAATAACCAAACAAAAATAAAATAAAAATGAAACACCTCTCCTTAACCTGTTCTATTCTTCATCGTTATTGCAAACTTACTTTAAATGACTCTTCTAGAGAGGGTCTATTTGTTCAGAAAATGAGGCACTGGAGACTAGTAACAATAAGATATTCTTGAGTTTGTTTTTTTCCAATCTGAGTTCTATATCTCAGTTATATCTATAATATCCTGTTATATATAGTGATATATGAATATAAATATTTAATTATCCATTATATATACATATCAGTTATATGTATAATTAAAGGAAGATTACTACAACGATTGATAGCACAGAAGGATTTTTAAGTGTGATCAACATAGGCTTAATTCCTTTGGTTGTATATTCACCAACTTGCCATAGAAGATCAAAAGAAAATTCCTTAATGAATAATAACCTTTAATATACCATGAAAGCAAATTGGGATAAAATGTGTGGATCAGGAACTTAATTAAAAATGTTACAGTTGATTATTGTGAAGAGATGTTGATTTAGAAGAATGTCATAATATCCCTCATATTATTGATGCATTGTCACGTGAACCCAGTGCTTCCTAGAGAATATAAATGAAAGTTCTACAAAAAGGAGAGGACTGACTTCTGTGCTCTCACCCTAGACAAATGTCAGGCACTCAGTGTGCTGCTTTGGAGCAGAGTGCTGACTTTGCAGTCTCATAAGGTTGTATTCCTTCTTAAGAGACACCTAGTGTTACTATGCTATTGTGCAGTATAATTGAGTTTACATTCATACTATCAGGCAGGATTCTTCATGCTTAGTTAACATACAACAGTTTTGGTTTGTTACTTCTGACTCTTCACTGTTTTTCCAGGCAGAATTCTAAGTAAAGGAGATATCTACTACTGCTGTAAATAAAAAGTAAAAGTCATTTCACCACACTGCATAGAACTCCATCTTGAACTTGAGTAGTTATGAAGGAACATAGACAGGCCTCCTAGGAGGCAGAGAAAGAGGAAGAGATCTGCCCCACATAGTATAACGCTACATTGGCACCTGTCTCTCAGTGATTAACCTCAGAAAATTTGGGCTTCTGTCCAGAGAAGGACGACCCATAGAACCTCTTTAAAAAGCATAGTGGAAGAAAGCTAAGCCCTTCATTATTAATACAGTCAAGCTAGAAAAAGTCTCAGTGTTAAAATACTGTGTTCAGCTTATTAAGCATTAATTTTTTTCTTAAATAAAGGTCTGTGGAGGACCTTGATTCCAGTGAGTATCTTTACATATACCTATACATCATGAGCAGCTGCAAGGAACCCTTTTGCTATTCAGCTGGAGCCATTTTCTTTCCACAACAGCTACTTGTGAAGGGGCTTTTAACTGTCTCTGAAAACTGTATTTTTGTAGATGTATTGTCCCAGAAATGCTAGTAATTACACATCAGATACCCTGCTTCAAAGTCTGACTCACCTGCCTCACTGAAACTTCTACTACTTTAGATATTTCAATTGAGTGGATGTCAGATTAGATTTTTCATTCTTGGATGCATACATGTGGACTTAAATTATTTTCTTTCTTACTACTTCTAATTTTCTCTTACACTAGAAATAAACTGGATTGCTTTACTAAATTTAAATTAGGATTTGTAAACTACATAAAACAGAAAGAAGCAATATAATTTTTGTAAAGGTCTATAATGCAAAGAATGCCAATAAGTCTTGTATGAATACATTAAGCTCATCAAGATGATTAAAACATAATCTCCTCTCAAAAGATACTTTTAAGGCCTTCCCATGGTGCTAGAGTTGGACAAAGCTGATTTGAGTTACTTAACTCAGCTGCTGAGGAGCTCACTACTACAGAGAAGAGTTCTCAGATGGTGCATGTAGGCAAGACTTGCCACACACAAGCTGCATCTGGTCTCAGCTGCTTAAAGGAAGTTTTAAAGACGGAGGTCAACAGGAAAAAAAAGTATGTCAACACATTATGGTAACCCTGATGTAGGAAATACTCACTACTAACAAAAATTAATTAAGGAAGTCCTGGAACTTTTGGGCTTAATTCCTGGAAATTAAAGATTAGGAAATGTGTAACTGTGATATAAACACCTATGATCTCTTTGAATTATTCCTGTGAAATTAATATATGGATTTTTTTTAGAGAGAGATGTGTCTATTTTGGTGTGGAAAGTGCTTTGGTACTGTTTCTATTCACTTCTAAAGTAGGAATTTGCACAAAGGATGGTCTTGTAGAGAGGAATCTTGTTTTAGTGTGTTGCTAGCAAAATACATATAGTATATATGTATATAGATATTATTTCAGAATAATAGACCTCAACTGAACCTCGTTAATTGTTATGGACCTAAATATTTCATTTTGCTTTGTCACTCAGAGGTGTAGCTAGCCAAGTTCACGACACTGTGTAGCCTTTGGAATGCAGGGGAGAGAGTATATACGTGAAGGAGAAAAGGAAAACCTGCTGTCAAATCACAAAACCATACAATGTGATTAATCTAATGTATGTTGATTACAAAAATGAATTTGATTAGACTTAACTACCCATAGCAGGCAAATGTAAAATACTAATTCATCTACAAAAGGTATAGTAAAGCAGGTGAAAAAAACTCCACTCCTACCAGACACTGGCAGAAAATACTCAATACAGAGGAAAAAATACTTAGACCAAACCATTATCATTAAAGAATAACATTATACTATGTATTATGTGCATGTGGAAGTCTTCCTGAAAGAAAACTCAGAGTAATTTTCCCTTGAAAGTTTTACTTTTATTGTGTTGAGAGTTTCTAATGGAAAAAATTATTAACTAATACTAAACCATGAATTTCATTAGACCATTAGCTTTATTTCTCATGTACCTTGGATATATATCTAGAGATCTTGGTGTGATGGAAAGGGATCAGAGTTCAGATGACTTGAAAGGAGCATCTCTTAATCTCTGTATCAAAATGCTGGAACCACCACATATTTGAACTTCTCAAACAACTGGCAACATTTTTTTGCCTTCAGAATGAGAAAGGCTTGGCTTTTGAAGCTGCATGAGTTCCCCGTCTGCTTTTTTCTATGAGCTGCCTGAGTAATTTGGAACAAGTCACTTCAAGTCTTTGTGCCTTGGTCTCCATAATTTTTTGAATGGGTTTGATACTGATGTACTTCATATAAAATACTATCTCATACATAGGAATTATGAATTCTTTTTGCTGTATTCAGCAATAGAATGGTCCAGTATCACCAAAACAGTAACAAAATCTGAGGATTAAGTTAGACATCTATTTCACCTCACTTGTGGTGAATTCAGTGATAAAGCACCAACTGGGAACTAGCTAAAGAACAGTTTAGCCACTATGCAGTGTATCAGATGCCAAAATGTGATGCCATGTGGCAGAATTTTCTCACTAAACAGCATTGTCACACAACATACGCAGATGCAGGAGTTGAAGGGAGCCCAGAGAGCCTAAGATAATCAGGAGCAATACATTTAATTTAATTTGGACAGCTCATAAGTAAGGCAAATATTTTTAATCATAAACATTTTTGTTGCCTCTTTTAGACCAAACACTGTGTTTTCATTTGTAGAGTCAGCTTTGGTTCCATTGAAGACACTGGGGATTTTATCACAATCTTTAATTAATCAATCTTAAAATCACATTAGAAATCAAAGTCTCAATTCAGCATCTCTAAATTTTATTAGTATCTCATACTCATAAACAAATTAATGCTAATATGATTGTTCCATATATAAGAGCTCTGGATAACATTATTAAAGTCTCTAAAACAAGTGAAAAAACAGTTCCCACTGTTTTCTGCCAAGGTTAGATATCTCAATAGAAGGTCTTACCAGAGTTTAATCTCCCTTTCTTCATGTTTAAATGCATTTCAAAATCTCTTTCTGTCTGCAGGGGTAAGACTTACAGCAATGCAATTTGGTATCACAGTCCTGCCATTTATTTTCAGATGCTCATATGAATATATGATCCTTCTGTTTTCATAGCTATTTTCACAAAGGAAGATGTGATTTTCATTATGTGTATGGATTAGCCTTGGGATTCAATCTGATGACCCTCTACGAAAGTCTTGAGAATAACTCTGCTTTCACCGTCTTCTGTAAGGATGTCAGAGTATGAATTAAATGTTCTAATTTGTTTTAATAGCTGTAAAAGGCTGAATGGAAGTAGACTTTGTACTGTATTTATGACTAATGTGGGAAACTAGCCAAAGAGAGTTCTGAAAGGTTAGAATGACTTTGCTAGTGTTGGTGTCTAATCATTGCAGAGAATATTAATGTGACAGACATGTGCTTTGTTAAGTCTGTTTTTTTAGGAGGTAGTGAGTTACTAGAAGAGAAAGGTATTTCAAAGTCTGGATCTAAATAATTTCACTGTTTATAATTCCTTGCCATTGTTTTACAAAGGCAATGATTACATTTCATTGTAATATTGTGTAATTTTGCAAACAGTAGCTTTATAGATATTGTACAAGATAAGTTACAAGTATGCATAAACACTAAACTGTGATCGAACTAATTTTGATTTTGATTTAATTTGACATACTGGGAGCCTTGTCTCAACATGTGTTACTGTGTAATCATTTAACCAGTATCAGTTGAATCCAAAAGCCAATTTTATACCTGCACTAAAACCTTGACTGTGCAACAGAACTTAGACACTGGCACAATTATTTCATTTTTGTTTTAGTGACAAATGAAAACTGACAAAGGAGAAAGAAAATTAACAAACTTTGAAATGGAAGTATGTACAGTCTAATGGATTAATCTCTAAATTCACCTGCCATCTCTCTGTTTCCATAATAATCCTGGGGAAAAAGAACTAATGAAGTATGATGAACATAGAAGATTTACACAGGACTCAAGCACAATGGCATATTTAAGAACCTACCAGTTTTCCAAGTGTTAGCTCATTTGAAAGGTATGGTTTAGCCACAAGTATTTACTTGATTTAAAATGCAGTCCACAAAGACTCATGCCAGTCATAAGTTTTTAAAGGTTAATTACTTAAAGAACTATGGAGCTTATGAAATAAAAATGTTGACCTATATCACAAGCTATAGGTTGCATTAGCCAATGTGAGAATCATTTGTTCAGCTATCACTGATGCCAGTTTTAGATTTTGTAGACTTACAAAAAAGTGTGGCAGAGTGTGGCTATAAGTACAATGAATTTAATGATTAGCATGAACATTCTTATCAATAAAATTGTGTGGGGACGCAATGTCACTGCAGGTTCATGCTTTTCTTGGGAAGTTTCCAATTCCAGATGAAATTCTTGTCTCTGTGGTCACAGACACATATATCGCTCTCATATGTTTCACTTACTCTTTTAATTTACATAAAGTGTTCCATACTCTAGTAAAACACTTGATTTTTGCTACCTATTCATTTTGGTATTTAGTTCTTCTGTTTGCCTTTTATCTCAGTCTTTCATCATACTCCAGTGGTTCCAGCTTTAGAGTCAATTACCTTTACTCCAGAATCCTTTATGTAAAGATCTACCTTTATTTTTTTTTATTTTTTTTGAGAAAATAAATAAATATTAGCAAGGTGAATGCCAAGGTTCCTCATTTTCTAATTTGCTTCTGGAAGTGAAGTGTGTCATTTCATCATAATGCCAGTTCTCTATACTTAAAAGCAGCACTATGAAGTAGCGCTTGGTTGTGCAGTACTCAGGCATTCAGTCAGAGGCTTTTCCCTGACATTCTCTTAACATGGCTTTTTTTAAAAGTTTTATTTTCTTCTAGAAAATGTGTCACTTCACTAGATAGACACACTTAGATTACAGTTATATGATTGGTTTTCTAAATAGGTTAAAAAAAATAACTTCATGCACAATGAAGGAGTAACAAAGATGATAAGCTCTAAAACAGAAAGGGAAAACCCTAGGATAAAGTAAGAAGCTGTGGGTTGCCCAACAAATTTCAACTGACTGATAAATGTTGCATACTGCTAAATTTCCACAAAATGAACAGTGCAGTTTTGCACATGGCTCAATAAAATTGTAATTTGGCATGTACACATTAAGTGTGTATGTCAGAATGAAACTTTACACTTTAACATCTCAGTATTACTGTATAGTGGCATCCAGCAAGTTGATTTGCTTGCCATCAATGTATCATACTTTAATGCAATTTTATTGATATACCTGAAGTAAGATAACTTGCATTTTTCCCTATATTCTGGTTGGTTAATTTTTTAAAATTATTCTTTTGTTTAAACAGTAGATTCATTGATTAAAAAACTAACCCCCTATGTTATTTTATAATTCTAAAGGCAGTTACTTTGGTTTTTTTTATTTGTTTTGTTTTGTTTATTTTTATTCTTGATTAACCTAAGTATGTGATACAAATTTCATTGTCTGGCAATGGTAACAACTGATAGTTTTTCATCTAGAATGACAGTACTAGCTTTACAGCAAGCTGCACATTTTAATTACGTATCAGTCTGGCAATTCAAGTCATGAACAACAAAAATAAATTATACTGCTGCTTAGGCAAGACATTGTCATTTTGTTGTAATAAATATGCATTTGTTATCATTGTACTGGAAATAAAAAAGCAATAACTACATCAAGAGTAATGAGCAGTCAAGGTAATCTAAAGTTGTTAGTACATGAGGGGTACTTGGCTGTATCAGAAAGCACAGTAAGTTCAGAGTTGTCAGTACTCTAGACTGGTCAGTTTGCAGATATCTCAGATTTGACGTTCCCTTTGCTGGTTCAGGTGGCACATTAGCGATATACCTATTTGGTTCCTTCCAAAAAGCTGCGCCTGAAAGATAAAAAGAAGTTGTCTATTAGTCTCATTATGCTTTGTGTGGGGAGAACTTTTCTTCCTCGTAGAAAAACTGTGAACATAGTTACATGAGGCAAGTTGCCATTTCAGTTCCTAGTCGCACATTAGCTAGGAGCAACTACTAAGGTGAAAAATTGTTCAGGTTTGAAACTCTGAACTGAGAAAGCTCAGAATGTTTAGAAACATAAAGACCAGAGTAGTTCAAATTTCTCTTGAGCAAAAAGTGCCATGTTTTAAATGGCTGGACTTATTTACTGGATCTTAAATTTCTGGAACCCTCAGGCCTTACTTCAAGAAAGTATTGTTTCAATTAAAAAAAAATCCTTTTGCCTTAAAATCATCAGTGAGAATGTAAGAGGAGGTGGGTAGCTTCAGGAACAACTGAAGTCAGTGGGCAAACACGTCTTCCTTTCTCAATAGCCGAAAAGAATTGGGACATTACTGTGGAAGTTCACAGTCTGAAGTCCTAGCAGACTGACACTGGAGAAATCAGGTTTGTGAGGTTCTTTGTTGTTAATATCTGGCTCACATCCATACCCTGAATGCTACCCTTTTTGAACACACGGGACTTTCTTGATAGAACACTCTCTGCCTACGCAAAACCTAGGACAGGCTGTCTGTGACTCAGAGGCACAGAGGAAGGAAAGGTTAATGACAGGGAGCAGTGAGCAGGAAGGTAATAAAAGCTTTTCTTCCTTTATATTTTTTGTGTGTGTGTGCAACTGCAACAGAAATTAAATCTGTTGCAATGAATATCAAGTGCAATACTCTTTTCACTAAGCTGATATTTACCTATGTTCAGAACAGCTAAAAGAAATGATAAAAGCCTACAGTCTGATCAGACAGGACAGCTATATGAGATTTTCTCCAAGATAAAGAAAAACTATCTGGAGTATTGCTATATTGTAAAATGAGGGCATTGTTATACTATGGAATGCAGTTTTATGCTAGAAATATTGGAGTTTTTTGTGAATTAACAGATAGGCAGAACAGTATTTCCAATTAATGAAGAGGTACCCTCTGTTCAGCCAGCTGCTTGTTAGGGATCCCATTCTGAGGCTGCTCAGCCTCACCCACCAATCTAGAAAAAATTTAGAGGCTTAGCACAGGTCTCTGAATTAAGCAGGTTACCAAGATTCAGGTACTATTATAGACAGCATTTCAATTTTGAAGTACCTTTGCAAATTTTGCTTACTGTCTTTTCCTGTGAAACTGTGTAGGAGATAGCAGCTTCTCCAGGAAATAAATGTTCGCCATTCTGGCCTCAGTTTTGAATCTGCCAGATCCCAATGGTAGAATAGCTCTAATAGTGGAACAAGGTATTTAATGTTATGAGTAGAAGTGGATAATGTTAAGAGTAGAAGTAACTGAAGAATTCCATTGATTTAGATGCTTATGACCCCTGATGATCTAAGTCTTAGAGTCAGACTTAACAGAAGTATTTGTTTAAAGATTCAGATAGGTATTAGTGATATTAAAAATAAAATATGTTAAGCACCTGGCACCTTCTTAATCACTTTTAAAATTTCTCCTAGTATTCTTCAGATGTTTGAATAATGTTGTAGCTGGAGTTTTGTGGTGGGTTTGGGAACAGGGTTCTTTTTGATGTTCAGGATTTTACCATAAACCTTATGCTTTTATAAGAAAAAAGTTTACATAAGGAATGATTTTTTCTTTTTATAAACTTACTGTACATTTTAAACATATCTGATGGACAAATCTGAAAAGACATTTCTTGGTTTAGGTTTTCCCATTAGTATCACATTGGAAACTATTAATATTTCAACTTCTTCAGTTAATTACATAGTTTACGTAGTCGATTGTTCAATATAATAATTCTATGATTCTGCGGTGTGAAACAACACATACTGCTGTCATCCAGAGTGGACCTTTACCAGCCATGGCTATTTGTAAAGTTTAGAAAATACATTCTACATCAGAATGTGAAAAACATTGGCAAAACTGGCTTTTGAAATTATAATCTCCTATATGAATGTATGAATGCACTTTATGACACTTAAGAGCTTTGTAATTTTTTTCCTTCCTTAACTCTGCTATTCTTGTTTTTTCTAAGCACTAGAATATTCTTTAGTCACATCACTGAGCTGCCAACTGACACATCTTTTCATGTCTATCTGTTATCTGTTTTAATAATATCAGCAAGAAGTGTGAGAACTGACAAGTGACTTCTTTCTAGAACAGAGAGGTCATAAAATGTCAAGGTAGTGGCTAACAATCACTGTGTCTTTGCCTATGAACAGATAGGAAGGAAATATTTGAAGCAAAGCTTCTGTCACAGATTGAGTTCATATATTTTCAAAGCAGAAGTTTTAAAATTAATAATGGACAATCTTAATGGGTTTAGGGCCTCATGATTTTTAAAACTGCTCTTCAGTTTTCCAGACACCTTAGTTACATTTTTCATCTGTTATGTACTATATTCTCATAATAAGGCAGAAGTGAGGACTTCAGAAAGACATTTAATTTCATTCTATGTCAAGATATTTCTGTTCTGAAAGATTCCATTTTGTTTCCTTTTCATTTTCAATATATGTTTTACTCTTCCTCAAAAGTATCACCCTTCCGAGACAGTGGGTTTTTTTATGAGTATTACCTGAGTAGCATTGGAAATAGTTAAATCTTCCTGCAATATGGATTCTTTATGAATTATGCTATTTCTGAAAAATAAGTAATGTTTCTATTAACTGTTAATATTATTTTTAAAGCCAAACAAAACAAAACATATTAAAAATGTCTTATATAGTTCCATGACTTCTATTCATTAATTTAAACAGTTTGAATTTTATCCCAGGAATTAGATAGGTAGAAATCAATAGGAAATGATATTTCAAACCATAGGTTCAAATTTCTGTTTTCACTCAGCAATACTCCTGTTTTGCTATAAACACTGAAAATGCCAAATGAGCCCTAAATCCTTTTGGCTACCAGGTCATTGCTTACTGTGGTGCTGATTTATCGCTCCAGAGTGCAACAGAGTTCAGACATTATTTATATGCATAGAAAAAGCCTCCACGCTTTGCTAACATACAGGTTAAGTTATAAATGCCACACCAAGCTCTGCTGCCTGTATTTTCATGATGTGAGAATTTTATAGAAAGAAAAAACAGGGAAAAAAGGAAAAAGCAAAAGCTCACTTCTAGGAAATTAAGAATTCCGGAGACCATCTCTTCATGATCTTTACTCTGCCCGGTCTGATCTCCATTTTAAGAAATCCTCCAGCAAGTACTTTCCCTAACAGTGGTGAAACATGTAAGTTTTCAAGGGTCCATTAGAGATATTGAGCAAGATTACTCATCTGGAACAGAGGTGGTAGTAGACAAAGGGACAGTTTCAATATGGACAAGTGAGGTTATACAACATTCTTGTCTCCTGGCATCCTCTCGTGGGAGGCAGTTCTGATGAATGGAAGAGCATGATTTATCTGTATTTCCTTTTTATCTGACAGATTTAAGTATGTGGATTATAGAGTCAAAGATTTTGGCAATATGAGTCTAGCTCCTGAAATGTACATTTTTGAAATCATTAGATTTCAAAATCGGTGGATTTGTTAGTCATAACTAAATGTTTCCATGTGGTATTAAGATTTACAAGACTATTTAAGGACAAAGGATTTTTATATGCTCATACTTTTTGTACGTATCTAGACAGACACATCTAATAAACCTCTAATAGAAAACTGGTTCGTTGTCCTACATTTTTAACATGTACGTAAGATAACAAAAAATGCAGTGTTCTATTCAGGAAGTAAGAAATTATTTATACTAATATTGAAGTGGACCCAAACCAAAAGGTCTTAGGAGTTTTAATTTAAAAAATACGTATATGTACCTATCTCATCCACATTAACTCAGCCTAACACTCTGTCTGGTTAATTGCATTTCTTTGTCATATGTGTTTCAGTCTCACAGGATACCAGGAGGACTGAGGTGTCTCAAACCTACATCACACATAAATTATGAAGCACAGACATTATACTAATAGAGACTTTTAAGGTTCTTTCAGACTCTTTTCTACAATTGGATGGTTTCCTTCAAGTGACACAAGTAGTGTTCTACTAAATCCCTAGAAGAATTTATTTTAGGTATGAATATTTCAGGATATTGAAAAAAAGAAAGAAGTATCTTAACATGGCCTACTGTAGAAATGCAAAAGCACAGGTGTTGAATCACATGAGAAGCATCTGCTGGACCAGCTGTTGCACCCATTTCAGTGAAAGCTGGTGCCCAGGAGTATTTTCTCCTGCAATTTTGTTTGTTCATTTGGGGAGAATGATAGGTGATTGACTGTCAAGCTAAGATGTGACTATTATGTTAAAGAGTGATTTGGTTGACCTCAGGTGCACCATCTTGTTAGTGACTCCCATGATTGGACTGCTGCCAAGACATATTTGCTGGGAAGTGGACAGATTTATTGAGTGGGACAAGAGAGAAAGTAACGTGTGTTTGTTATAGTGGAGAATCTATATGAGCTGTTAACCAAGATATTACAGCAGAGATGACTCAATATTTGTGATAACCAAAAAACATAATAAGGACTAACTTTCGGGTTAATGTTAATTCACTGAGTGAAAATAGCACTTAAGCAGTACTTTCTAGCCAAGAAGGCTGAAATTAAGTACAATCTGATTTCTCTGAACTGTTTGGCACCTGAAGTTGCCTTGAAATGCAGTTACGTAGGTATATGACTAGCATTTCTGAAAATCAGACACTTGTTTTATTTCTGTTCCTAGGAAGGTGTGACAGAAAGGCGTGACTGAGACACTTGGTATACAAGAGAAGTGTTCAAGAACATCAGGTTCCTTAGAGTAATGCAGGGAGAGGTATCATAGCATTAAATGATTATGCAGGAAATAGGCCACAGATTAATTAACAGTCAGACCTTTTTGTGAACTTTTTACTTACAGTTTATGAACTAGAGAGACAAAAGTCTTAGGTGTTACAATACTTGGTGTGGAAGTGCTTTATCTTCAGGTATTTTCTATTGCATTGGGAAATCCAGCTCTTCTAGTATATTTCAGAATATATACCTTAAAACAGTACCTTTTTGATATACAGTCCCAGTCCTGCAAAGAAGTTGTAAAATACTGTAAGATTTTGGACTCCACATCATCTTGCAGGATCATGTTTAAACTTCACTTACACATAAGCTTCTTTCACTTTCTACTAAGTCAGTTTTGCAGGCATGACGATAAAACCATCTCCATGGATTTATGTGTTAATTCTCACAGGTTGTTAACACTGAGTCCTGTATTGCTTAGACTGAAGTTTCCATTAGTATCAATAATTTCATCAATAGCGTGAAGACTATGGATTATGCTGCTGCAAAGATGTGTTTTGCAAACAGCTAGCCAGAGAGGTCATGAAATTCATTTTATGACAGCTTACTCAAGCAACTGATGAGGCCAATAGTTTAGCTCTTCTTATTAATGTTGGATATAAACCTTTGACACTACAGTGAAAGATAAATGTTTAATTTAAACAGATAGCGAATTACCTTTATTAATGGATTTCTGGTATATATTTGTAATGCTCTGTTTAGCATTATGTTATTTATGCCGATGCATTCTCTACACTTGGCTATTAGAAGTTTTAATATCTTTGATAAATTGTTCTATAAACATCATTACTGAAATGCAAAGTGGAAAGGAAGTGTTTATACTATCAAGGTCATAGTCTAAACAATTCATAACAGCTGTAGATATTTAATATGGGTGGGTGTGTGAGAATATACTCTGGGCTATTCACAGTTTTGTTTCAACTTTTTCAGTAGAATTATTGCTTTCAAAATTGTTTCTTCTAGGACAAGGTTTCGCATGGACTATACTTAGTACAGCATTGCTTACTTATACTTCTATTGTGCTCAGTGCATGTTGTTTGTTAGTATTTATTACATCAGATCTATTAAGATCACATACAAACAAAGATTATTTTTTTCCATTCTGTGATTCATATCAGTCTGCAATCTGAAAGTAATTTCATTGTATGCCATGACTTGCAAAAATAGTATTGCAACAACATAAGCTTCTTTTTCCCTTACCTATGATGTCTGGGATGGGAACACTGGCTTTCCAAAACTGGTATTGAATTGCTGTAATGTAGAAGTTTTTCCCAGCTCTTCTTGGAGTTATGAATTCAATTTTTTTTAAAAAAACAAACCCACAATAATTTATTTCTGTATCTGTTCCTCTGACCTCAGTGCAAAGGTTTTTTAAACCTACCCTAACAACATGTTATTTTATCTTTCTCTAATGGAAGGTCTCCATCATTACTAAAGATTCTAAGATATCTACTATGTCTCCACTGTACATGCTGTATAAGTTATGCTCTCCTTCAGCATCATGGAACATCTACCAGTTCTCTGGATAAGGCATCGACTTAAAACAGCTCTTTATCACAGAATCACATAATCAACTAGGTTGGAAAAGACCTTCAAGATCATCAAGTCCAACCGTTTCCCAAGGACTGCCAAGTCTCCCACTAAACCATGTCACTAAGGGCCTCACCTATACATTTTTTTTTAATATTTCCAGGGATGGTGACTCCACCACCTCCCTGGGAAGCCTGTTCCAATACCTGATGACACTTTCAGTGAAGAAATTTTTTCTAACATCCAGTCTAAACCTCCACTGGCACTGCTTGAGGCCGTTACCTCTTGTCCTATCATTTGTCACTGAGAAGAAGAGATCAGCCACCTCCTCACTCCATCCTCCTTTCAGGTAGTTATAGAGAGTGATGAAGTTGCCCTGGAGCCTTCTCCAGACTAAACAACCCCAGTTCCCTCAGCTGCTCCTCATAAGACGAGTGCTCTAGGTGCTTCACCAGCTTGTTGCTCTTCTATGTTGATACAGTGGGAGTAGTATTAGTATTCTTTGCATTTTCTCAAATACTACAGGCATTTTGAACAGTGAGATTTTTGTAACATCAACAAAATAAATAATCATTGTTTTGGATAAATTTGTATCCTGTGGAATTTACCAGTGTAGACTTATATAAACCAAGCATAGCGAATGCAACATTTTTTTAGCATAGGCCTCTGGAGTATTTCTCAGTCCTGACCTAAAAACAGAACAGATCTTTCAGAGATGCAGATGTTGATATCTTGCTGCAACCACACAGGCTTTCTAAGCCTTCTGGAAATAAGGTGAATAAAAGCAATTTCATTTATTGTGAAATGCTGGGCTAGTTGCTTCATTGCTTTCATATTCAGGAACTAAAATTCGAGTTATGGCTGTAGTCTTAATTTCACCAAGTCCATCCTTCAGAGAATTCAATAGATCAGCAGCATTTTTTCCTGAGATGTTCTGGACTGTATATGTTCTTTGTCAAGCATGCTGTTTTCATTCTTTTAAATGACATTCTTAAACTACTATTCCTTTTAGTCTGCTTGGATAAAGAACTAGCCACATACCCAGCAATCATAATTATTAAATAAATATTTCATTTGCTTTATCAGTTTTATTTAGTTGAATATGATAACCTGTAGGGCAACATACCTAGTATCCTACTTATTACTCAATGTACAGGACAGAGGAATTCAACATCCAGTTTTACTTGTCAGTACTGATATTCATACCTAGAATAACAAAATCTGTCTGTCAACTGTCCATGAATGTCTGTAGTCATAGATCATTTCTGCTTATCAATGAGTTTAGTTCCTTCTTGCCAATTTTCCTTGGAAACTACTAAACTATTGGGTAGGAACAATTGCTTTCTTAAAGGTGACAAGGAGGAAAAAAAACAAACCGAAAAGTGAATCTTTTCATCTCCTGTAGAAGGAATGTGAAAAAACCCTAACTTGTATACCATAAAGAAGAAACGCTTGCTCTTGAATGTCACCTTAAAGAAAAAAACAAATCAGGAATTTCCAATCTTGATTTTCTTGTATTTGTCAAAGAAGGCAATGATTCTGAAAAAGTCTAGGAGTCTTTTCAATCTTTGAGTTAAGGACCTGAAACAGTTAAATATTTATAAGAATTATTCTTCCAGTTGTAACTGGAATGCTATGAGGCGTTAAACAGGTGCAACATGAATTTAAAAGGATATGAAAAAAAAAGTGATTATTGCTTTGCCTTTTAAGTTATCAAGATTTTTTTTGTAAACATTCAATGAAGTGGTATTATTAGGAGTTTTCTAGACATTGATAGCATTTCAGGTGAAAGGGTCAAGATAGGAGATACCTGAATTTCCCACAGCCATCTTCTTTATTTCTCTTACCAAAAGCAGTATTTCTATACAGTCTAAGACTGGATAAAAATAAATATGCTTTTCTCATAAAGGAAGTGGCTACGATTTAACATGCTGTAGGATAATTTTGTGCATGGTCTGTTTCACTTGTTGTCTTAAAGTTTCTGTAGCATTTGCCATATAAACCATATCAGATTTTGTAAACCTGTTCACTTACCATCTTCAGGACATAAGCAAAAACTTCTCTGTCCTACCATTGGTAGCAAGAAATGGATATGAGGACTTCAGTCACATTACCTGTCCTGCTTACCTTTCCCATTCTTCTCCAGTTTTTCCTCTAGATTACTTCAGAAAAATATCTTGATATAATGGAAAATAAATCTTACCAGAAACTCATAGAGTAACTCCAGTTAGAAGGGACTGCTGAAGGTCATCTAGTCCTAACCCCCTGCTCAGAGGAAATCTAATTAGATTACATTGCCTAGTACTGTGTCCAGTTGAGTTTTGGACACTACCATGGATGGGGATTTCATCTTGTTCCAACACATGTTCATTGCCTCTTGTTCTATCACCATGTGGATTCAAGAAGAGTCTGGCTCCATCTTCTATCTCCCAATCAGTTGTCAACAGCAATAAGGTCTCCCCTGAACTTTCTCTTATGACTGAAAAACCCATTCCCCCAGCTTCTCTTCATAAGCCATGTGCTCCAGTCACAACCAGTTTATTTGCCCTTCATGTGACTCACTGTGGTATGTCAATGTCTTTCTTGAAATGAGCTCAAAAATGGACATGACAGTCCATGAGTTCTCTCAGGTGGCAAGTAGAAGGGAAGGATCACTTCCCTTACCCTACTGGCTTCTCTCTTACTAATGCAACTAATTGTACTGTTGGCCTTCTTTCCTCCAAGGGCACATTAGTGACACATGCTCATCTTGTCATCCAACAGGACCTCAGGTTATTTTCTATAGAGATGCTTCCCAGATTGTTGGTCCTGCTTGTACTGATGTGCAGGGTTATTCCATTACAGGTGCAAGACTTCACGTTTGCTTTTCACAGAATCACAGAATTACAGAATGGATGAAGTTGGAAGGACCTCTGGAGGTCATCTGGTTCAACCTCCCTGCTCAAGCATTGCAGCCTAGAGCTGGTTGCCCAAGACTGTGTCCAGGTGGCTTTTGAATATGTCCAAGAAGAGAGAATCCACAACCTCCCTGGACAACCTGTTTTGGTTTTTGACCACCCTCACAGTGAAAAAGTGTTTCCTGATGTTCAGAGGGAACCTTCTGTGTTTCAGTATGTTCCTACTGCCTCTTGTCTTGTCACTGGACACCACTGAAAATTGCCTGGCTCCATCCTCTTCTCGCCATCCTTGCACAGCTATTTATACATATTGGTGAAGTCTACCCAGAGACCTCTCTAAGCTGAACAGCCCCAGCTCTCTCAGCCTTTCATTACAGGAGACATACTCCAATCACTTCATCATCCTTGTGGTCCTTCACTGGACTCTCTCCAGTATGTCCATGTCTTTCTTGTACTGAGGAGCCCAGAACTGGACCTGGTCCTCCAGGTGTGGCCTCACCAGTGCTGAGTAGAGGGGAAGGGTCACCTCCCTTGACCTGCTGTCAATAATTTGTCTAGTGCAGCACAGCACACCAATATCCATCTTTGCTACAAGAGTATATTGCTTGCTCATGTTCAACTTGTTGTTCATGAGGACCCCCCAGGTCCTATTCTGCCAAGCTGCTTTGCATCCGGGTTGTTGAACTCCATGAAGTTCCTGTCAAGCTATTCATCCAGCCTGTTCTGGTCCTTCTAAATAGCTGCCCTGTCCTACAAATTGACTGTTCCACAACCCCAAGTTTGGTGTCGTCTGCAAACCTGCTGAAAGTGCCCTTCACTGCAGGTAGTTAATGAAGACATTGAACAGTATTGGTCCCAGTGTGGATTCTTGAGGGATCCTGCTAGTTACTGGATGACAGCTGGACTTTGCACTACTTATCACACCACGTTAAGCCTGGCAACAAAGCCAGTGTTTCAACCCAACTTTATCATCCAGTTATCCAGTTAGTATCTCATCAATTTGCTGATGAACCTATAGAAGACCATATCAAAGACCTTACTAAAGTTAGGGTATACAAAATCCACTGCCTTTATCTTGTCCACAAGGCCAAATATCTCATCATATAAGGTAATTAGGTCAGTTCAACACCATTTGTTCTTGTTAAACCCATGCTGGCCATTCCTAAACATCCTCTTGTCTTTTGTGTACATAGAAATAGCTTCTAAGAGGATTGAGTCTGTAACCTTCCTAGAGATTGAAATTTGGCTGGCTGTAGTTATGTGGATCCTACTTCTTGTCCTTCTTAAGATGAGTGTGTTACTTGCTCTTTTCCTGTCATCAGGAACCCATGCTGTTGCTCACCTCCCCCTGCATTTCCTTCACGTGGTGACTTGGGGCTGTGACCAAGTCACAGGGGAGGTCCCTACTGCCCTGGCCCCAGGAGAGGCAACAAACCTCTGTCCAGCCCCAGACCTGGACAGATGTGTTCTCCCCACCAGAGATCTTCTCTGTGGCACAGAATTTTGCACTAGTCAATGACAGAGAACATGCCCTGTGTTGCAGTGAGACCACCACTGCTATACCTTCAAGCATCCCCATGCAGTCCTCAGCAGAGGTGCTCTGTGCCCTTGATGTGCAAGCACTGTGTCTCTGCTAGCTCGGTCTTTCTATTGGCCTCCCAGTATTTTACAGAGTGGTCAGAAATTCAAAAGCTTTGCAAAAACCTCCACCCCTAACTAAGAACGGAAAAGCCAGAGCACAAACTTGCCTGTATCTGAGAACTTCCAAGTGTAGTCCTATTTCTGACAGAATTTTTTTTCCTGTGTATGAGCAGATGAGGACATTTAATGACCTGTATCTTATGTCCCTACTCCCTGTCACACACAATCCTTATCTACTTAAACTAGGATGCCAGATTTCTTCCCCAAAAAACAATATGAGTATGTGGTGATATTTCCTAAAAATGTTATATTTACTGTGCATGCATAAATCAACACTTGTGGAAAAAAAAAATCAGATGTTTTCAGGAAGTGTCAAAATTGCTGCACTTGTACTCTGCAGTTCAGCACTGGGTACTCTGACAATTTCTAGAAGTATGACAGCTTAGTCAGAATTAGTTTCATAGTTCTGACACAAGCATCTGGTATTCTCTAACAACTTTAAAAAACATCTTACATTTTACTTTGACAAAAGGCGATATACCTGTGGAAATTCCGTATATTTTTGATATATATTAACCGTATATGTGGATATTACATAGGCAGAACTCTTTTAGCAGACTTTCTCTCCTTTCAGAATCTGCAATCTGTTCTTTACATTTATTTTTTCTAATAGTCATGATATGTTATGTGCTTAATTTGTTACTGTGAATTCTAGGAAGCCAGAGAAAAATGCTATTTCATTTCAACAGTATAGTGATCAACAACAACTTTCAGGAATGAAAGGGGTTTTCACTGATCGAAGGAATTGATCAAATGTAAAAAATAATATTAGCAAAAACTTGATAATCTAACAGATGATTTGTGAAAATAATATTTCCATTTTTATTACTATATAGTAACCTTGGACTATTAGAATCTAGTTAGAAATATGTACTATTTTGCTTATACCTATTGACATCAATGGGAATTCTATCTGGTTATTAACTCACTTTCTTCTTCTGTAACCCCATGTTGTGGAATGTTTTCCACTTGCTTTGTGGATTTAGATACCTGAACAAACAAAAAATAGTTTGAGATAATGTTACTTAAATCAACCATTTCTTCATATAATGAATGGAGCTAATCTCTGACAATAATGTTCATTATATCTTTCATGTCAAATTGTCAGCATGATCCTTGTCTAATAAAGAGGTGAAACTTATCCAGTATAAGCAGAAATCATCATGGTTTGAAAATACTTACAACAGTTACTAAATTGTTCAGTAATACTCCAGCCAAAATCAGTTCACAGTGATATAGCAAGAATTTTAAAAGCCTCTATTCAAAGATGAAATTTTACTATCTTTAATTTATTAGTTGAACAACCCACTCTGATGTTGCCCTATTTGAAAAAACTAAAAATATTACAAAAAAACAGAAATTGTGAAATGTAAATTTAATTACATATAAGAGGAATATTTTGTTTTTGAGAACTTCGGGGAACAAATCATGCCTATTGGGAAAGCTCATACAGAACCTAAGGAATTACCCTCAAATTCTATCATCTCTATCAACTACAAATATTTACAGTTGACTCTGGACTTTCTCTTGTATGTTTTTTTCCACAAAACACTAGCATTCAAATGTAAGATTAGTGGATTTGGTCTGTCCCTTATCTCTTTGGAAGTGCCTCCAGATTCTAAAGAAGGGTAATTCATGAACTATGTTGAAAAATAAAGTGAGATACCAATTCATAATAGATTTTCCACCTTACAGGATTTCAGGATGAAGATCAGATTGTGTCATTCTATATTACACTTTCCTAACTGTTCTTCTCTTGTGAATCTATGCTCCACTGGAAGAAGTGGTATATGGTATGTGGCTGCCTCAACAAAGGCATCTATTAACATTTTGAATGCCTAATTTTAATCAATCATTTTTCATGGGTCTGGCAAATTGACAGATTTTTCATTGGGTCTATGCAATTCTGTAGTGGTGACATAAACCAGGTAAGATATCCTTGGATTCCTGAAATCGCACTAAATTCTTACCTCCATGCCACTCGAAAAGCTTTCTAGATTTTCTGAGACTGTTTTAGATTGTACTAATGGCCAGACCCCTTACTTTTTTTCTTATATAGTAAATTAGCTTGTACAGACAGTAAACTAAAAATTAAGTTCTATTTTTACATAAGTATATGTAGTCTGGCCATGGAGGTTGGAAAATTATAGCTTGATATTTTATTGCCAATTATTGATCCTGCTTGTAGAATTTATAGTACCGCATCATACAAATTATACGGAAATAGATTTGTTCTTGGCATGATTGCTCATTATATAGCAGGCTTAATCGGTTTTCTCCTGAATTAAAAAAACTGTGTGTACATATATACACACATACTTTTTTGAAACTGTATTCATATAAAGGATGCAAAAATTCTTGACTTACAGTTAATTATCTAGGCTTTCATATCAACAGTAGTTGATAGAAAAACTAGTCTGTCACAGAGTGATATAGTGAGACTCAGTTAATTAATGCTAATACAAAAGGCTGATTTACCTAGAAGAAAACTACAAATACATCTGGATTTCATTTACAGTGAAAAACACTAAATTACAGGAAGAGGTCCAGGCTTTAGAAAAAACTAACAATCTGGAGCTTGGAAATCTCTTAAATGTCACAAAAGCCTTAAGGTGTGTGGGAATTGCCCATCTGGATGATAAAACTTTGTTTCATGACCATGAGATAACAAAGAAAGGATTCTTCAGATACATGAGCAGTAAGCAGAAGCATAGGAAAAACACAGGCCCATTACTAAACAACGAAGGGAAACAAGTTACTAATAATGCTGACAAGGTAGAAGTTCCCAATACCTTCTTTGCCTCTGTCTTTACCTGGGTAGCTGGACCTAAGATCACAGGATGGAGTAGCTATGACACCATGTGTCAACCCAGCAACAGTGGAGGAAGGTCTGGACTGAGGCCTTCTACAAACTGCTCAACTCACATAAATCTGGGCCTGGACAGAATCCACCCCAGGGTGTTAAGAGAAGTGGCTGACACTGTTGCAGAGCCACTGTCTGTAGTCTTTGAAAATTTGTGGAGGTGAAGAGGTGTCCCTAATGACTGAAAGGGACAAATGTCATAAGACTGTAAAAAGGGCCCAAAAGAGGACCTAAGAAACTACAAGCTCATTGGTCTTACTTCAGTCCCTGAGAAAGTAATGGAACGAGTCTTCCAAGAAACTGTCACAAACAAAATGAAGCAGGTGATTGAGAAAAGCCAACACAGATTTATCAAGGGTAAATAATGCTAGACTAACCTAATCACATTCTACAACAAAATAACACCCCCTGTCAACATGGGGAGAGCAGCGTATGTTGTTTACCTGGACTTAAGTAAAGCATTCAACTCTGTTTCCCACATCCTACTCCTGGACAAACTGGCAAGATAGAGACTGGACTGGTGGCCTGCAAAATGAATGGAAAATTGGGTAACAGGCTGCACTCAAAGGGTCGTAATCAAGGGTTTTTTCTCAGACTGGCAGCCTGTCACAAGTGGAGGAAAGATACTAGACCTCAAGCTGTTCAACATCTTCATAAATGACCTAGATGATGGGATTGAAAACACCCTCACCAAGTTTGCTGATGATGACATTAAACTAGGCAGTGAGGTGAACACGTCAGAAGGGAGACCCATCTTAGAGAGAGACCTGAACAGGTGGAAGAGCGGGCTGGCAAGAACAGTATGATGTTTAACAAAGACAAATGCTAAGTCCTGCACCTGGGACAGAATAACTGGTACTGGTTTTGTCTGGGATAAAGTTAATTTTCTTCATAGTAGCGCATATGGTGCTATTGGGATTTTGGATTTGTCATTAAAACAGTGTTGATAACACACCAATGGTTTAGTTATTGCTGAACAGTGTTTACACAATGTTAAGGTCTTTTCTGCTTCTTAAATTACCCTGCCAATGAGTTGACTTGGAGTTCACAAGAAGCTGGGAGAGAACACAGCGAGGACAGCTGACCCCAACTGACCACAGGGATATTCCATATCATATGACGTCATGCTCAGCAATAAAAAAATGCAGGGAAGAAGGAAAGGGGAGACGTTTGGAGTTCTGACATTTTTCTTCCCAAATAACCACTTTGTATGATGGAGCTCTGCTTTCCTGGCGATGGCTAAACATCTGCCTGCCTATGGGAAAGCTTTATATTGCTTTGCTTGCATGCACGACTTTTGCTTTACCTATTAAACTGTGTTTATCTCAACCCACAAGTTTTCTTACTTTTACCCTCCTGATTCTCTTTCCCTTCCTGCTATGGGGGAGTGAGCAGGCAGTTGTGTGTTGCTTAGCTGCCTAATAGGGTTAAACCATAACACTTCATTAAAGCTGATGATTTGCATTAGGAAAGCAAGACCATAAATTAATGAACATACAAAGAAACAAAAATACCAATGGAAAACAATGCCTTCAAAGTCCTAAGGAGACAAATGTATTGAAAATGATCCAGCCTCATGAAGTACATTCCAGTGATTGATGTGAGCCATCTGCTGTCATAGCTGGGAAAAAAAAAGAAACATCTCTTGGTGTGTCAGTCAGTTCTGCTTGTCCACCTGTCTAGCTAGTAGGTATGTTTTACAAAATACACTGAGTCACCCTCCATTGATACTAGAAATGTAGACTTCTACAGCACAAGCAAACACCTACATTTAGATATCTAAATCTGGAAGATAGTCTTTCTATTAGAATGTTATGCTTTAATAACTTCACCCATTGAATGTTAAAAGCAACAGGGCTGCCAAGGATGTTGCAGAAGCACAATCATAGGGCCATAGATATAGGTTTCCACAGCTGTAGACCATGTTGCTAAAATGCTTGGAGTATGAATATGCAGAGACACTAAATATCTTTGTAGTGAGTTACACTTTAGAAAAACAAAGACATAATTCTTATAAGGATTTTTTCTTCCCCTCTACTCCAGTATTTACCAATAATGTTCAGGGTGTACTTCTTTGCTTCTCATAAATCTGCAATATAAAATGTCACTCTTTGATTGGCATGTGTGATCAACTCAGAAATTTCTATAAGAAGCCTTATCTTACTCTTTGGCAACAAGCTTTTTTCTTCTAAAGGAATAGTATTAATAACCATAACACCTGCAGAGAATAGCTTGTTTACTTTGTCAATAAAGACAAAGTTTTCTTCCGGCCAAATATGTGGGTCTCCATGTGGGTTTCCATGTGGGTTTTTTTTAGAATTCTTGCAAGACCTTTAACTTCCATCTGTTTTTCATGTGGAAGTTGTATGCAAACAACAACTGACTGTAGAAACTGTGTAAAATTTAAGCCAATAAATGATGTTTCCTTGAAGCACCAGATATTAACAGTTCAATTACATTTTGTGAGGATTTCCACAACACATTTGTCGTCTGGGGTTTTTTTGATCCTCCAGTGTCTCAGTCTTAATCACTAATTTTACACAACTGAACAAAATGTACCATGTTTAATGACAAAATAGTGTCTGCATAAAGGTCTCGATAAGTCATCAGATACAGTCACACAGAATGACCAAGGGAATCCATTCAATGAATGTATTCACTGACGTTCAATTTAAATTGTAACCCAAAAAAACCCCAGGATAGTAAAAGGTATTCAGACTGTCAGATTGTGATGTGCTCAGTACCTTTACCTGGGATCAATGTTCAAAAAAAGTTCTATTCTTAATTAAATGCAACACATTCTTAAACATGTACTGTTTAGATTAGTGCTAAATCACAAACACCTACATTTTTTAAAATTAACAATGCTGAGCTATTGACCAACTTTCAAAATCTTGACCTTACTTTTAAATATTATACTGGATAAGTGAAGTCTCTTAAGTATTCATTTATGTTAAACATGGATGAAGGTCTCTTTTATGAAACATGATGTAAATGCTCATAATAATGAATTCAGAGATTGATTATTTTCAGCAACACTATGGATCACCCCTGCAGATTGAAAGCATTTTGCTTTCTTTTTATTAAAAACAGTTTTAATGGCTGCCAAAAAAGCAAACAAGAAAAAAACACATAAATTCAGACATATGTGCCCTATAACTTAGATGTGAGAGTGAAAAAATTGTAAAAGCAGATGGAGTATTCTTTGACTATAAAGGAAAATAATAGTTCTTTGATATTTGCTTTAATCATGACATCTCATTTCTTTACACCATTTTGCTATGGTTGTGTTCTTTATTTATTCCTTAAAAGCAGATGGCAAAAATTACAGGAAAATAATTAGGCCTTTGTTTGAATTCTCTACTTTGCTAGGGTTCTTCCTCATGTCTTTGTCTCCCTGATGACAAGAATGTGACCATTCAGTTTGAGAACCTGAACATGATATATGTTTCCAGCCTCACCTAAGTCATACCAATAGGGATTTACAAAAGGCATTTACAGTTTTCATTTTCTTTCAAATATTGCTAGAAGAAAATGGAAGGTAACAGATTAGGTTGTAATTAAAGCACTCATGCCAGGACAGGAAAACCCACATTTTTGTTTGTATATGAGTCATCAAGTTCCCTGCAATCACAGCAGTCACAAGTGAACCATATAAGGTGCTGTAGTCTGGTTTCATTGAAAAAAGGGAAGGAGGATGAAAAATCACCTGTCTCTTTAACTTCTTTTGTTGAAGCTGTGTTCCTGTGACGAGTCCATGGAGCATGACTGAAGCCTTGTGACTCAATGGGGCACAGACCACTAAGCTTTCATGTCCAAGTCAAGTGTATATTTCACTCAGTGACAAATCAATGCAAAATGGATGCATCAAATTTTCTTTGTCTGAAAATTTTTCTGCCTGATCTGCTTGTTTTTGAATGCTTATGGTTTTAATCCCTGCAGTCAGTAAAACACAACTCCTACTAACAAATACTACACTCAGTTGAATATATGACGTAAACCCAAAGATGCTGGGATTGCTATGTTCCCCTTTCCTATAGGTGGGAATATCAGACTACCTACTGCTGTTGCTGATTTTGCCCTAAAAGAACTCATGAAACACTAGGATGCTCAGCCAGCTGTATAACAAAGTATGAATGTGCTCCTACCTCTTTTGCAGGAGCAAGAAATGAGAACGAAGAGCTAAAAGAAAAAAGTGAAGTCTACTGGAGTTAAATACTTTGTCTTTTTTCATCATTTCATATGGATAATTGAATAAAAACTACTGCAAATAAAACTACAGAGGTATTTTTTTCTGGTCAACATCTCCAACATATAATGTGACACTGAGTTTTTCTCAGAATTGGGAAAAAATAAAAAAGATGGGAAAATTGTCAAAGAAATTTTGAAATGTCTGAATATGAATTTCTAGTTTATAGTCAGAAATCCCCACGTAGTTTTATTTTAAATGGAAACAGTTCAGTTCTAGAGGAAATATTCCTTTAAACAGTGCCAAATTTCTGCATACGCACAGCTAGCAAGTCTATTCAAACCATGCCATTCTACATTATATATCTGGAGCTCCATTAAAATGCAGAATCAGGGCTTTAGGCAAGCTGCTGTCATCACTCTGCTGTCTCTGTTCCAGCTTAATGGAATCTTCTGACAGACTCTGAGCAACAGATGAAAATGACTCGGATAATTTATTCTTCTATCATTTTAGCATCTATTTAAAACTTTAAAACTATTTTGATATTCTAACTGAAATCTAGTCTGTATTTTGTCCCACTCAAAGTGCAAATTATCACTTGTGGGGCTATTAGCCAGAGATACAAAAGGAAAAAATCCAGGCCCTTTTTCTTTTTCCTCTTTTCTTGAAATTTTCATCATAAATTATACAACACTACATTTTCAAGCTCAGGTTGAATTTAAATAACAGCAGGTCTGCATTTAATTTTTTTTTTATATTATGCCATATGAGCTGGTTTAACCAGGGTTATTTCAGTTGGGAATATTTGTGATTTGAAACTTTCTGTGAACACACTCTGGGTTTTGGATAGTGCTTTCTTCATCCCAGGATCCTAATAATTGAGACTAAATATGGTTACTTGCGTTCTGATAAATGACGTAAGAAATATAGATCATAACGTGCCAAAGATACTACATAATTGTGGATAATCTTGATAAGAATTTACTACTTTTTTAAAATAATAGGTGACCTCCAGTGAAGCTGTGAAAAGTCAGTGTCAACATCAAAATAACTGTGTGTGTTTTCATAGTTGTACTGATCATAGTACGTTATCTCAACATTCTCTGCAATATATCTACTTGTCAAATCTTTCATCTAGTTAGAGAAAAAGTTGCATTCTCTCATTCTAAAGAATAACATTTAATGAGTAATGTACATTAACCTATAGGTAACTTGTTTAGGAGAGCACAGACTACCAGGTTACTGTTACTATCCTCATGCTGTAGTCTTCCAAACAACCCAAAGACCAGACCTCCAAGAAACAATGTTTCAGATCTCTGAAGAGCTAACACTGAAAACATTCAAATAATGTTGCTGAAAAAATGCCCTAATAAATTAATAAAGTAGTCTCAAATTCTGCTGTAATCTGATGTTTTTAAAGCAAAAGCAGAAAGGTAACAAAGAAGAAAAATTTGAAACCTGTAGAGGTTCCTCAGTACCAGGCCTTTTCAGAAGCTCTGTGATTTAAGGTGCTCAGGGCACGTCTATAAAAAAAAAGAAAAATGGGGCCAAAATATCATATGAGGATAATAATAAAAATCTCAGTCAAGGGAGTTATTATACTTTTATTACAAAATTATGGCAGTGTTTTTGGGTAATAATATTCATCAAGGATAAGGGGACTTTGAACCTATGCTTTGGGTTGTTTTTTGGGTTTTATTTGGCACAAAACACAATATGCTCATTCAATATAGATATCAAAAGGCAGAAAATATATGTGCACTGAAAATTTTGGAGAGCTCAGATACATTGACTAACAAATGATAAATGTTATTCAAATAAGATATAAGTGCCATAGAACTGAAATTAAATGTACAATGAAAAAAATATCTGTTAAACTGTGAGGTATTTCAATGTACTTATCAAGAAAGAGATTAGGGAGTTATTAAAAAAATAGAACACCCCCAAACACAAAACCTTCAACCTAATATGTTGTCTTTTTTCCTGAAAATCCAGGTTTAAAGATGACTACAGAGTCCTTGAAGTATGAAAATAGATGTGGGTACACAAATGGGTGTAGATATACAAATGTACCTTGGATACTGTAAATAGTAGCACATTTTCTAAATTGAAGACTCTGAATCATTTTCAACATTATAATGTCAAGAAGGAGGTGAAGAAGTAGGCTAAAAAATGTTAAAGAATTTTTCTTCAAAGGAATTAATTTTAAAACACAGTATTATATGACATGCAGTACTTGGAATTCCAGAGCTGCAAGATGTATTCATAAAAGAACTGAGAAATAAAAGAAAATAAGGTAGATAAATTCCTAATCAAAGAAAATAAAGAAAGGCACATGTAGAAGAATGAACATAACAAGTGAAAAAGAAAAATGTGAACCTCAGTAACATATTTGGGTTTTATTACTATAGCTGTAATTTTAAACTTTTTAAAAATAAGTATATTTTACTAGGATTCACACTGTCTCATAGGTATCCTAGCAGATGAAGAAACTGCCAAGAGCTAGATAGATATATAGATGCAGTTCAAAATATGGAGAGTATAGATACACATTTTTGTATAGAATCCTTCCTCCCTTAATTTTATATCAAAAAATCAAACATCAAATAGACACCAAAAATTTTCAGAAAATATTATGCTAAATGCTACATTATCACATTAGCTTCTATTGTTGCTAAAAACTCTGTCACTAAATTTCAAAATCACCACTTTTAGATTTTAGAATTAGAGAAAATGGCATGGCCTTTCAATTATTTAAAATATCAATTATAACAGATTTTAATGTATTTCAGAAGCACTTTTTCCTGTTTGCTTAGCCACATTCACATAGCACTTTAAACAAAGGCCTTTAGACATTGTAGAACAGGACTTTTCAGTCTGCTTAATGAGCTCTTAAACAAATAAGGAAAATATTGGCTTTTTTGAAACCTCTAGTTGCTTGGTCTGTGACATGAGGAACACAGGGCATAGTGGTGACTAATAGGCCTATGTGCACTTTAAGTGTGTGATAGTATGAAAGTTCATCTGCTTTCAATAACTCTATTTATCAACTTTTAATTAGATCCTTTGCAGCTACATGTCCTTTGATCTGTGCTAATTGATCATGCATTGTGTTTTTAATAGGTTTCATAATAATAATGCTTGGCACTAATATCATGCTTTAGACTTTCAAAGTGCTATACCAACATTAACTAATTAACCCACAGGAAGCCCCCTGGGAGGTAAGAACAGTAAGTAAATATTTTACTCGCTGTATAAAAGGGGAATCTGAGAGACACAAAGTGATTTGCCCAAGATCAGGTAGTGAGATGAGAGAAGACTCCTCAAACAGAATGCAGAAGAAGCTGATAAAGTGGGTTGAAAGTCAATATTTGCATTTTGCTGGAAATGTTGATAATTTGAAAAATGTTTTATTTCCAGATTTGAACTAGATCATGGTTTGGTTTCTGAAAATAGAATAAAAACAAAATACCAAAAATATAGATTTTACTTAAATCTTATATATATATCTTAATTTAAAATATACAGATTTTAAATACTTTTAATTTTTATCTTTTTAACTTGTCTCTATTGTAAAATTGGTTCTCTTATAATGCTATTCTTTAGGATACATCTGTAGCTTTGAAATATTCTGTCAAGTTATAATAGAACATGTGATAGTAGTAAAACCACTATATAATTTTGGTATATGATGTGTATAGTGTATTTCTGAAAGTTGGTGTGAATATATAACTGAAATTCAACATTTACTTTATTGAAAAGTCATTATTAAAATCAAGGTTCAGTTTTGATTGTTGATGCTTACCCTTCATCAGTCTTTTATTTCAGCTTCTGTCTCCCATTCTTGCTGTCCCCATTGCAACTTCTCTCCATACGAATTTTGATGTTGGAAAGTTTCCATTTTATAACTGGAAGCTATGACAAGAGTTGGGTGATGAAAAAAATGTGAGAGCAGGGAAGGAGATAATAGTTGAAACAACTAGAAATTAAAACCTGACAGTCCAGGCTAAAGAATCATTGTGGCTTGTCCTGGGGAGTACAGCAAGACAAAAAAAAAATCAATGTTTATTGCTATTTAGCAATTAAAACCTTACCCTTTTATAGCTTATTAAAACAGATCATATAGAACTAATGGCTATTGAACTCCCAATGAGAATTGCACAGTACTTAAAGTAACAAAGAATTTTGTTGTGAAACAATAAAGTCTGTATAAAGATTCTTTGCTCTGTTTTGAGTTTTCTAAGGAGAGATCTGACCTCTGTCTAGATATGCCACCCCAGAAGTGAGCCTAGCAGCATTTAAATTGACTTCAAGAAGAGGGGTCTGATATCAGTGGAATATTAGTGGTTTTGTAGAATCTACACTGACAGAAAAAACATGGCAGAGAGACCATTTCTGCTGCCCAGGACTGGCAGCAACCGAGATGGTGGAGATGACTGTGAAAACACTAGAAGTACACATGCAGAATACTGAGTAGAAAACACACTTTTCTTGTGAGTGGGAGGCATCAGTTTCAGAATATATGGCAAAAGCCTTTGGAGCCACTTTTAGTAATCCTTGACTATATTCCTGTGTCAGTTTAAGGGCTAGAGGGAGTTGTTAACAAGTTCTGAGTAAAATAGGCAACTAAGACTAGCTACTTATATTTCCCACTCCCTACTTCTTAGGTTTTTCCAGTTCAGTTGACTATTGAAACCAATGTTCTTCCTATCAAAAATTTTGTGTTCCCACAGCTGTGAGAACTTTAAAGGAAGGAGGAAACTACTACATGTGAATGATCACATTGTAGTTAAACTGAAGGTTGCTAATGCTTGAGAATGGATGCGTTTTGAGAAGCAAGAGCAAGCCAAACTACTTTTTAATTTTTACTTGGAACCTGTAGTGACTTTTCCAAGCACAGGTATGTAAAGAATAAAATTTGCAAGTCTAACAGAAAGCCTGTGTACAAATTACATCTTCTGGTAAGTTCTAGTTTCTAACTTTCTGCTGAATCTCTTTCAAATATTGACATTTCTTTTGCTTTTGATTTTAACATCTGCAAAATTACTATTTTATTTAAATTTCATTACTATTTTTCCTAAAATCCTTTCTTATTGGAAAATAAAAGAAAATGAAACCCCAGCAGAAATAAGTTAAACTTTGTTTTCTTTGTTTAGTATCCAATGTATGATTTCTGAGTACACATCATCTGTTGTTGTATTTATTTGTCTTTGTATTTGACTCCAAGCAACATCTAAGTTAAGGAAGAAAAATTTGTTGGCTTTTTAGCCTGCAGCTTTTTAAGATGCTGCAAGAAGCATCAAAGACAAATCACCTAGAAATGCAAGGATCAATTGATGGGAAGGGAATAGCTTATCTTCCACATTATCACAGACCCCTCATTAGGCATGCTGTGAGAGTGCTGACAGGCTGTGATGGATCAGCAGTCTCTGTCTCGCCAAGCTGCGTGGGAAATCCAGCCACTGTTGCAGTTACCGTCAGTATCCACTAGACAGTATAAAGCAGGAAACACAGCACAACACTCTGCATGCTTCTTAGACTGCAATAGCACCTCGTATTCAAATGCTGTGCTTACTGTGGTTTGCTAAAGTTAGCCAACATTGACAGAGGGGAAATGTGTACATGAAGCGACACTGCAGTGATACACTCTGGAAGTAAAGCCTTTCAGAATGTAAACCAGTAGTAAGAACATCAAAGAGGCTTTATGATCAACATTGTCATGCCCATTTCTGAAGTCTTCTGCCATTTTTGCAGCATAGTACTGGGTCCCCAGAAGGATATTTTTCAGGCAGGTCTGTGCTTGGATCTGGTTCATGACATGACCATGGAAAAAATTATGCTGACATATTTAGCATGCTGACATAACATACCAGAGTAGAAGTGAAAGGGATGGATTAGATTGTAGCAGTTCAAGCAGAATCACTGTGAAAAGAAGAGGTACCAGTGTCCTCCACTTCTGTAAAATTCAAAGAGTGTAAACTGTCCATACTTATCCACATCTATCAGCTATGGTATGGAATGGATATTACTACCTATTGATCCATTTGTGCTGAGCAGGTGTGGAAAGAAGTGAGATTTTTAGCTCTGGTAGCTATCAGAGCTTGACTTCTACAACAAAAGTCCCACGGCAGACACAAGCATGCCAGCAAAGCCTTCAGTGTTTTTTCGCTTCTTTTGCTCAGTTTTTAGCAATACCAGTAGTTTAACCCTAAGGGCACAGTTCTGACAGTTTAGTTGTCAAGGAGACAAAAACAATAACTTGATCATTGACAGCAATTCTTTCATAGTTACTTGTTTCTGACAATCCATAAAGAAAAGGTGTAAGGTGATCTGATTTAAATCTGAAGCTAGTAAACTGAGATAGTAAAAATAAATTAATGTATGAAATTATCTAGCAGTGAAGTTCATTTTCTATTATTGTAAAAAATATATTAAAACAGATACAGAAGTTATGTACTTGGTATAGTATTTGCTGGAGTGAGATTTTTGACCTACTCTAGAAATCAAACTAAAAATCCTATGTATCCTATTTTCCTTAAAAGTATGGTTATCTGCCTTGAATTCACTTGAATAATCTGTTAAATTTTCTACTAGCACAATTTCCTCTTTATGTGTGTAAGTATATGTTGGGGGAAAGAGAGGGAGGAGAAATTTATCTCTACCTTAATACAGATGTATAACCTGTAATGGGACATAAAGTTTATCAAAGAAAATATCAATCACACAAATAAGAGACTTTTTTCAAAACATTCAATCTGTGCAATGTGAGAAGGTGTAAATGTTTCCAATAACTGGTCATATTAAGCTCATATACTAATACTTTCATGAAGATTGAGTGAATCATTATCTATCCAATAAAGAACTCTATTTTCCCCTCAAGTGATCCACATTCAGGACAACAGGCAATAAAACATGCATTTGTTTATGATGATTTGCATTCAAACTTTTTATAGAATCTGGAGTATTGTGTCCAGTTCTGGGCCCCACGATTCAAGAAGGACATGGAACTGCTTGAGAGAGTCCAGCGCAGAGCCACTAAGATGATTAAGGGAATGGAACATCTCCCTTATGAGGAGAGGCTGAGGGAGCTGGGTCTCTTTAGCTTGGAGAAAAGGAGACTGAGGGGTGACCTCATCCATGTTTACAAATATGTAAAGGGTGAGTGTCAGGATGATGGAGCCAAGCTTTTGTCAGTAATGACTAATGATAGGACAAGGGGCAATGGTTTTAAACTGGAGCATAGGAGGTTCCATGTAAATATCAGGAAAAACTTTTTCACTGTGAGAGTGACAGAGCACTGGAACAGGCTGCCCAGAGAGGTTGTGGAGTCTCCTTGGCTGGAGACATTCAAAACCCGCCTGGATGCGTTCCTGTGTGATGTACTCTAGGTGACCCTGCTCTGGCAGGGGGGGTGGACTAGATGATCTTTCGAGGTCCCTTCCAACCCCTTAGATTCTGTGATTCTGTGATAGAATATAGAATACTTTGTTTCAATAACAATAATGACACATAAGTAACAATAAATTAAATTTATCGAAAATACTCCTGCCCATAATTTCTTGAAAATATTCCTGTCTCATTAAGTTTAGGGCAATGCAAAATATTTCAAATACTAGGGTAATAATGTAATATATGTGAAACCTGAGATATGTTTGGTTTGCTTTATTAAAAAGAAAAACATAATTAGAAATTATCCTAGGACTCCTGTAGATTTTTTTAATTTGCCTGATTTCAAAAGTTAGACAGTAAGTAGAATTATGAAATGGAGATAAGGGGAAGGAGAAATGAAAATAAAGAGAACAAGTCCTAATGGCATATCTTCCAGAAGCTTCATAAACTGTCACAATTAATTTGAAAATAAATCACTTGCAAATACAAAGATCAGTTTATGATAACTGAAAGTCTTGTGTTTCACTTTATTGTGTCTCCTTCATTAAACCTTCTGTGAGAAAGTGACAGATTGCAATAGATTATCATGTTAGACAACACCAAGTTATATGGTAAATCAGAGAACACACAGAGGATGACTACAAGCAGGCCTCATACTAACTTCTAAATTGATCAAAATAACAATCCAATCTGATAATCTTGATTTACATATACGTTCTCTTTAGATTTAGAATAAATTATCAGGGGATATGTATCATTCTAGTATTTTGCACCGTATTACCTGACCAGTTTCTGAGATCCCACAGTTTTAACTTTATTTCCGTGCACAATCCTAAAGAACTACCTTTTAATTTTTAAAAAGTTAGTGCTGGGATTAATGCAGTTACCACATTTTCATTCTCTTCAAAAATTACAGTGGTAAAAAAGGAAATAGAAAAGGAAATAGACTGCAGTAGTCTATTACTTTCATATTTTATCTCCTCCTTTCATACCATATTCAGACTTCTACTTGTGGGAAAAAAAATTGCATTTGAAGGACACGTTTTCATTCAGGACTGATCAGTTCCCAACATTCACACGTACATACAAACATATGCATATGCATATATAGAATATAAATAAAGATCCTTTCACTAGGAGATTTTTAGTACCAAGGAGATGTTTATTGAAAAATGTGATACTGGTTTTAGAGTATGCTAACAAAAACATTAAGCTCACTCTGAAATTTATGAGTGGTAAGCCAACAAGATGAGAATTTGTAACAGAATAGTGTAATTAACATGGGGCACCTTTAGTATAGGACTGATATTTTGATTTCTTAGGTCCTGGAAGAATACTCTTAAAAGTGTCAAGAGCTTTCCTTTAAAGTTTTACTGTGCCCTTAGAGATATGTGTCAAAGCCTTTATAATAAATTTTTGTCCATCATCTTGAAAATCACTGAAATACTTTATTTAAAAATAAATAAAGCAATGTATGGTTCTCTGTTCTTGTCTGACATGACAGGACAAAGCAGCATAAACTTTGGGCAACAAGATCAAAATTGATCTTTGGGCAAAATTGATCAGCAGACTTTCATTTTCCAAGATGAATGAAATGCTGAAAGTGAATAAATAGTTTAAATAATGAAAAATAAATTATGTGTTTAAAAATTTTTGTTTTACTGGTTTTGCTGTGAGTAATGCAAGTAAGGACTTGCTGAAATATATAGCTCTGTCTTGATTATGGTCCTTTAAATTAACAGTATTGTAGCTGATGTCAAAAGTAAAAAAGGATAGTTGGACAGACTCTGAGAGGGACAAAGTTGAGCCCTAAATCCAAGTCGAAATTAATAATCCTTTGGTGAAACTATATTTTCTCACATTCAGTTGTTAAAATGTGATTAAAAATTCAATTGAAGAAAAGATGCTTTCCTTCTGAATGGGATAGATTTATATTTCTTCATTTTTTTAAAAAAGAAGTGTCTTTTTCCAAGGGAAAGGCATTGCATTTATCCAGAAAAAAAGGATTATGAATGGGTAGTCTCCTAATCAATCAGAAGATTGCAAGGTAAAACTTTCTTAACATCAATCCAATGCTTTTCTACACCAGCCACTTTCCGTCTTGCTTATCAGCTGAAAATTTTAAAAAATGCTTTTAGGTCTCAAGGTTTTATAACATGATGCTCTTGGAAAATATAATCTATTACAGATTTTGTCAGAACAAGTGACAGAGGTCTATGTAAAAGATGAATGTCCAACATCAGATGTAACATTTTTGCATTTCCCATATACCTGCAACAGACTAGCAGCAAGAAGAGGTAACCGATTTAGTGAAAGAAGGAATGACTTTTAATAAAGGAAGCAGTCATCATCTATCATAAAATCTGCAAGCTAAGATAGAACCCAAAATTTCTGATTAACGTTTAGCTAGACACTTTTTTATTTCATAAATATATGGTTGTAATTTTTAAAGACTACAGCACATAGCATGTTTCCCAGAACTAGAAGAGCCTAAAGGCAGTAAAGAAGACTCCTTTTCTGTTAAAATAGTCTCCAAGCTCAGAAATGTTCAAAAGAGATTAACTGGCTATGATTGATGTTCTGATTGTCCCCATCCAGCAGACAAGACTGTAAATCAACTGCTGGAACCAGCAGCCTTTTCTGTAAAGAGTGGGAATGGGCAAAACCTCAGGCAGCTGTGAGTTAGGGAGAGGGGCAGCCTGCCAGAAAAATATTCTTCCTGTGCCCAGATCATACTGCCTTTTTCAATTAATTATGAGAAAAAAGAATCACCACTATTCCTCTGCCTTTCCTGCTGTGTAATCCTACCATAATCCCAGTTTTAACCAGTGCCACATGGGCAATGCAAAACAACAGCAGGCAGCTTTGTTTTTGAAATATCTTCTTCCATGTAACTGCAGCTTATCCTTCTTGGGCATCGCTGCCAAGTGAATGTTCCCTGAATTATTGATACACACAATATTCATATACTTCAACATACAGTGGGAACTTTTCACTTGCACTCTAGTCCTCCTGATTGTTCATTTATCTTAGGAAATATTTATCTCCGGAAATATTTATCTCCAACAAGCTCACCTTTATCTGTCTCCCTACTGACCTACTGAGGGACAATGTCAGTTCTCTAGAATTGGTACTATTTTGAAATAGTAATTTGGGCACTGGAAATGGACCTTCATACATTCAGATACAGACCCACTGTAAACATATGAGCAGTATTAAAGTAAATAAGTCCCTTCCCTATAGTTACTTTATTAAGTATTTATTAACAAACCTATAACAAAAATGACTATTGAGGTATAAAACAAACACCATGTTTTGAGGTTAAAAGCAATATCTAGTATGCCTTATTAAGAAGAGGCAATCTGTCAGGAAGATGTCACAAGCACATTGAACAAAATTGTAGGAGAGAGTTTGGTAGAAGATTTGAGACCTTCACAAGACTGTATCATATTATGAGATGTTTCTCTTCTTTTGCTGTTAAGTTGTTTAAACTCTCCTCTTAGCAAAGCTCTTCACTTTCTGCTCACATTGGACTTGTCTGGTCTTAGAACGACTAGATTCTTCTTCCTCATCACTAGCTACAGAGCACACTACGGCCTACTGCCCCAGACAGTAACCTTCTTTTTCTTTTTTTGCTCTCCTCGTTGATTCTAAAAATTTCAGAGATGATTTTTGAAGCTAGTAGTTACTGCTTGTCAGTGTAAGAAAACCAGTAGCTTTTTGTTTTTCTCAATGATATGTTTCCTTTTTTGAAATATATAAATATGTTTAATGTAATATGATATGTAATCACAAACAGGCAAAGACACTTGTGGGACAGTGGCACAACTTGAGTACAGGAAAACATGAGCAAGTAGAAAAAGAATGTGTAAAATAACAACAAAGAATGTAAAAACAAGCAGGAAAGATGCCCAAGGAAACCAAAGTAATCCACGAAACAAGCAAGACAGTGACTTGCAGAAACAGAACAAGTCCCCGTTCCTGGAACAATATGAATTATGTGAGTATAAGAGATCATTGTCCTCCTGGGAAGTGACATGAGGAGAGTAAGCCAACCAGTGATGAGAGAGGAAAGATGAGAAAGGATCCACCCAAGTGGACTTTAGCTTCCTTCATGAAAGAGCTCTCAAACCAATTCACTTTCACCTTGGCTAAGCACATCAAAGACTACAGGCATTAGTGCTATGTAGCATCAGCTCCACAGTGTTGTTATGTATTGCAGTATACTATTATCCTACGCTTACAGGTAATGTAGGATGAGATTGTTAAGGAATAATTGCATGAATATCCAGTGATAATGACTGATAATGTGCAAAAGCTATACATGGGCAAAGTTAATGAACATGAATCTGGAAAAGTGTTCTGAAGTTCTTTAAACACCCATTAAAGTGGTCTCTTAATCTCTGCATATTACTATACATACACCCAGTTGCAAGTTTTTTTAAAACACTTGAGAACTGTTCACCAGTACTAGACTTTTAAGAGAATTGTATTATCTTTAATTTTCCAGAGTTAGATGTCTATATGTCAACTGACATTTTGACTGACAGCAGGAAGTGAATGAGAAAACTTTAGAACAAAAAGAGGAAATATGAGTGTCTTGCTGTAGGGATCTGGGACCTAGTGCTAAGCTCATATCCTTTCTAAATCCACCAAGGAAAGCAACAAAGCACACACAAGAGGGAATTCAAATTACATTGTTCTTAACTCTGCTACTGATTAGCTGCATGGCTTGATTTAATGCATTTAACTTCTTGTTATTTGTAAAACAGGCTTATTTCATCTGTAAAATCAGTATTTTGCTTAGCCTGCCTCAAAGATAGATATTTTTTAGTTAAAAATTAAATTTTGATCTAAGATCTGCCTCACATCAGGTGTAACAGCTCACCAATTCCTGTTTCTGAAAGAATCCCCAAATGCTTTACAAGGAGTAAAGACTAAAAAAGTTCTACCATAATGGTTGATTAATTGAAAGCCTGAAATACTGTCTAGTAAAACATGGTGCTTACGTAATGATGTATAACATTTCTGCAGAGTAACGTAGGTTAGAAAAAAATAGACACAGAATGAATATTTCCTTATCCTTTCCTCAGAAACCGTGAAATCTTAGCTGGTTGGATCAACATTGTATTGTCTGTCTATCTATACTATGAACTTGTTGCAGTTATGGAGATATTTGCTATTGATTGTGATAAGATCAAGGTCTGGTCTAACTATAGGCAAATAAGACTCGGGTCTGTTTACTTCCTGTCTATGAACAATTTCATAAGATCTTTGAGTCATCATCCTGGAATTATTTAGAAGACATGTAGATGTGGTGATTAGAGACATTAGAGACATGGTTTAGTAGTGAACTTGGAAGTGAGTTAGATTAATGGTTGGACTTGATAATCTTAAAAGATCTTTTCCAACCAAAATGATTCTATGATTGGAAAAAAATGTTTCCTGCTTAGAAAATTCATTCAAAGATTTTTCTTTCTTTCTTCTTTTTTTTTTTTTCCACCCTCCTTTTAGATTTCTCTTATTTTTTAAAAGTTTATAATCCCTTTCTAGGGATTTTTTTAGTGCTGGGGGAAGTATTACAGAACTGAATTTAGGATGAGGCCAGAAGCAGCATCTTAGACCATTAGATCAGTTTAAATTGAAAGAAAGAATTATTCCCAAGTAATGTTTTAAGCCTCTTTTGAGAATATCTTGTCATCACACTTCATAGGAGCCAGAAAAAATCTCATTCATAAATGCAGTGGTTGAATCAGAACCGGACCTGAAAATCTTACCCTGACTAAGGAGCGCAGCACCATACAAGGGACACAGTACTCATTCCTAGTCCTAAAAGTAAAAACATCTACCTGATTCTGTCTTCATGTTTGGAAGGCTGGAAAATTTTTGAAGATGAAATAACAAATGACAAGAATTTCCATGAAAATGTCTGCTCTTAATTTTGCAGACACTTGGTAGATGGTCTTTCACCAAATAAAACATTTGCTTTCATAAAGGTTATTTACGACATGGTAAACTGAACATTTCCCCACACTACTTGGGACCTTGCTATCTTGAGAATTTTCTCATCTGTCTTGTAATGAAGCTATAGAGAATGACAGCAAGCAGACCACCAGTTACTGCACTAATAGTGAGCAAGATGAAAGATTATATTTCCCTTCTCTCAAAAGAATTTTTTGATAATTTGCTTATAACCTTAATATATCACTACATGTTTTAAATCTTTTTCCCTTGCTTAGGATGAAAAAAAAGTATAAATATATACATTAATATATATTTAATATATAGTTTATAGATACACATAAAATATTATTTATTTAAATTTATTTCTGTCCAGTGAAAGGTTTTCCATTTGTTCACAAATTTTATCTAAAAAAAGGATACCTATCTCTTTTTGAAAGAGATGAAATTTTATGGATGTGCTTCATTTGTACTCAGGATGCTTTATGTTTCTTTAATATTGTAAATGATTGCATAAGAGATTGCATTAAGACTGCTTCCAGTCAGTGTCCATAACAGGTATTAAAAATGCCATAATATTACCAGTAAAGATAGCAATAGCAGTTTGATTATCCAAGCTCCAGATCCTAGTTTGCTACACAGAAGAAGCAGCAACAGTACCTAAATTAAGCAAAATATTTTATGTGAGTCTAAGCAAGGTGTCGTGATTGTCTCTCTCCGTGGGCTGTGTGGGTTATGTGGTACGTGTACATGTGTATGTAATGTTCTGAATTGCTTTTAAGTTTAATTTACTTTATTACCTATGCATTTCACAAACCTGCTCACATCACTACTGTGAAATAGGAAAAGATAATTTTCTCCTATTTTACAAACAGGCAGTTGAAGAACTGAAGACTTGACTTGAATTATTTCAGGTCAGTATATAGATTCTAATGACTTGAGTAGGCTTCAAATCACCCCCAAAAAGTTTAAATATTCTGAATCCTACTGGTTGCCTATATCAGATCTAGAAATTAAATCCAGGTAACATTAAGCCAAGACTTTTCCTCTTTCTGATGCAAGAGTTTCTAAGTGAAATTTATATGAAATTTTACTTAAAAGTTATTTTTATATTTATTTATTCTAGAATTGCAAACTGTAGTGAATATGTGCAGAATATGAGCTGCCCTGTGACAGCGAAATTAAAAGACAACTTTAAAAGTAAAACTCTCTATGTACACCTGGTTTTTAAATGATCACACAGTGGAGCAGTGTACTTTTTATTTTACCTTACTTAAATGTGCAAGTGAAGCTCTATATCCTTGTCACTATGAGAAAATAAGTGAAAAATATATGCATTTAAGCAATTTACACTTGTAAAACACTCTTATGTGTGAAAAGATGATAGATAAGATTCATTACAACAGACTTGCTACTCACAGTCTGGTTTTGCATCTACATTTAATGATGGGATGACCTTGTCAATTCTAATGACTCTACAATAGCTAAGGATTATATTTTACTAGCATTTAATATAAGCTATAAATAAAATACATCTTCCGTATACTTTGAAAGTGGACCACGAAACAAAGGTAAATTCCAGGCTATAAACAGAACCAACATGTTAGGTAGGTATATGCAGTAATTTTCATCTGTGTGAGCTTGTCAGCTTATTGGTTTTGTCCAAATATTTATTCTAGTTACTGTTACCTACTACTGCAGTTGCAGAATACTGGTGTTGTAGATCTTAAAGCTTAAGAGAACACTCTTTGTGTTATATAAAGGGAATTTTACTAATTGTAAATGATCACTCAAGAATATATTTAACATATAGATATTTTTCTAAAATTACTATGCTGATTGTAACATATAGCCTACCAACAACACACTGGTTAAGTAGAAAATTAGACTTTGTTGTAACAAAGTTCAATGTGAAATAAGATACACTGACCTATACTGAGACTGAATTTGTCCTACTTTCTATTTATGGATGGAGAGGGACATGAAAGTTACGATGTAACCTGAGCACACCAGACCCACCTAATAGTTCATTGTGTTCATATGTTTAAAAGGTTTTTTTTCAGTAGGGGTGGAAAAGCATTTCAATTTTCTCTCTACTCAGGGTTTTAAATAGATGTAGGAAGACTGTGTTCTCTGCTTTCTAGCGTGTTCATCTAGACTTAGGTTCAGATAGGTGTTCTTACACGATCCGTTTCTTGGTACTGAAGAGAATACAAACAAGTAGATCTTAGTTTTTATAGTCCACATTTCATATTTCCTTCTTTATTTTTCCTATGTTACTTTAATATTTTCTTTGTGCATTTATTGTTTGCATATGTATGTCAGATTTATCAAGTCGAGCATGTGAATTTTAACAAAGGATATTTCATTATTTGCATATGCAAGCAACATAAGCTTGGTGATGAAGTCAGTAGTGTACTACAGTAAATCATGTACTACAGTACAGTTATAAAAGTGGTAACAACAACTCATTTAAAAAAACAAACAAACAAAATCTTCATCTGACCCCATTCAATGCATGCATATGCATTACCTATGCATTATTATATAACAGACATGTTGCACCCACATTAAATTCCCTGCACGAGCTTTGCTTCCATATGAATATTAGTTGTCTGTTTTTACAGTAGTGCCTAAATTGTTTCACGTAAATTGAATCAAGTGTCTGTGGGATTAAAACCTCTGGTATGAAAATGCTTCTGACGCACTGCCTTATATAAAATGCTCAGTCCAGCATTTACTCTGCTTCTTCGACAGGTTTCATGCTGAGCTTCATGCTGGAGTGATAGCGCCACCACTGGTGTCTGCATGATCCACTTAGGAAAAAGCAGCCAGCGGGACAGGAACACATATAACAGTGTGGGTGGGTGGGACATCAAATTGCCTGGAAGGGCATTTCACCCCAGACTGATAACACTGAAGAGGAACATGACCATCACCTGGAATAAAAGCTATCCACGTTGCTACAGAGACTGTTGAAACAGAGGAGTCAGCAAAAACAAGCAAAATCCGAATATTTATAGTGTGTGGGAGAAGACATCATCAGGGAAACAAGGAGGCTGGTGTGAACCTGCCTGCCAGAGGTGGCCCACACAGCACTGTGGGCTCTGCCTGGATCTGACAGCATGGCCCCCCACAGGCATCCCCAGTCATTGCCTCAGCTTGTCCACATCCAGCACAGGGCCACCACAGGATCTGCACCCTGGGGATGTGGGGTCACCCATCTCTGGGTGGGCAGCCAGAGCACCCAGGTCTCCTAGAGCAGGTGTGTGCAGGAAGGGGGTCCCACGTGGCCAGATGAGGGGAGGGCCTGCACTCCCCATGGCCTGTGGTTGGGGTGAGCACCTCTTCAGCATTAATAATACAAAGGTCTTTAGAAATCACAGAATCACAGAATACCAGCTTGGAAGGGACCTCCAGGAATATCTGGTCCAAATTTTATTCACAAAAACACAATTCAAACAAGATTACCCAGCACCCTGTCCAGCTTAATCCAGTGTCCAATGTTGGGGAATTCACTAATTCCCTGGGGAGGCTATTCCAATGGCTAATTGTTATTGTGAAAATTTTTCCTTGTGTCCAACTGGAATCTCCCCAGGAGTAACTTGTACACATTACCCCTCATGTTTTCCACGTGACTCATTGTGAAAAGAGTCTCCATCTTCTTTATAGCCACCCTTTCAATACTGGAATATGGTGATAAGTATTTATTTATGTTTATAACATTTTGCAGCTGTCTGGTAATATGGTATATCTGTTTTCATTGCTGACAGTAATCCTAAATTTATAGTTCTCTGATTGTTGATTAATTATATGTTGATAATAAGTCAATAAACCAGAAAAATCAATAAAACAGATCTTCGGATCTGTGTGGACTGGACATTTTTTCTCAGTGACAATGTTCAGGCTATCTGGCTTAAGACTAGCTTGCATGAATATCCTAACTGTGGAAGTATCCCAGCTGCATTGCAGATATTTCTAGTAGAAGAGACTAGAAATACAATGTCACAAAAATGAAACAAATATTTGTAATTTATTATTATATTAATTTATATAAAATATGGCATATAGAGACCAAAGTGTGGGACAATGTATTATAGAGAATTTATTAGTATTTATCTAAGATGACTTTGTTTCTTCACACATAAGAAATACAGATATGCCATAGTTACATTGTCTAGCCCTATATGTTGCACACAAGTAGATGCACTTCCCCTCAATAAGGCTGATATTTTGAAGACAGTAAAGAATATTGATACAGAAATCCAGTTCAGTCTAACAGACTTGTCCATTTGTGTTTCCTTACGTTTAAAAATTACAAAGACATATACACTATACTAAAGGGCTGATTTTATAAAAACCTGCAGTGGGAAATTCAAAGCAGATGGTTAAATTCATGCATCTTCTGTAGTTCTGCACTTGAAACCTACTGAGGATTCAGCCTAATGAAGACTGGCAGTGTCACAATATCATGCTGCTCTTCTCTACTCTCTTATCATTGTTGCTTTTAACATTTTTATGACATATTAACTCTTGTTCACTTGCCAGAATGTTCTTTTGAATTTTAAATTGAAGAGATCCTAAAGCCAGCATCCTGAAGAATGCAGTTTCACTCCAGCTTGTGGATACTACAGAAGAGCCAATGATGTTATGGAAAGAGAGGGGCAGAAGCAGAAGCTACCGTGTTTTTGTGCCTCCTTTAAAAAGTTGAAGAAGAAATGGTCTGGATTTAAGACAATGAACATTAACAAGAGATTTGTTTTAGCTCACTTATCTCAAAACCCTCCAAATGCTGACATTTCCTCAATTTCAAATGATCTTTAGAGTATTAAGTTATCTTTATGAATTGCATTGAAAGGCTGGATAAAAATTGATAGTGGAAGGATACTGTCTTTTGTAGACATTCATTGGTATTATAATAGTTACAATTCAGGGATAATTTCTAAAGCAGATTGTTATGGTCAAAAGCAAATGGTATAGCCATTACAGAAAAAACAAACAACCAAATAAACAATTTATTTTTGCACATAATCTGAGGATCAGGGTCCTAACTTGACATAAATACAAGATCTTAAATAAAGGTGCTGAGTCTATTTCCATCTGATGACCTAGTCACATTTATATTTGTGGGTTTTGACAGCGGCACAGGGTATACTGGTGTATACTGGTGCAGCAGGCTGTGTAGCTCTTCATACACAGAGTGAACAGTTATCTGCTACCAATAAACCATCGTGGTTTTCATAGGGCCACCTGAAATTATCTTCTACTCTGAAAATGAGGGTATTTCAATAACATTTTGTCCTTTTTAAATATGACCTACATGTAATAAGTATGTCCATAGGCTAATGCTAAGGACAATAATGATTTAAAAAAAGAAAAAGTAAGTCTTTCCCCACTAATTGCAACTCATTTTAAGCAAAGCTGTAGTAAACAGTAAATTGTCACGTGTAGATTCTTTTTATCAATAAGAACTGCTTTGTTCTGATAGTATAGATAGTAAAAACAGGTCAGTGACATGAAAAACGTGCATTATAAAGTCTACTGTTCTAGTACAGTTTTAACAAGTAATACTTGAATATTTATTTTCATTTTTACATGCTTTGTACTTAAACCAGAATCTTTTATATGTCTAGTAAAAATAAACAAACAAAACAAAAATAGAAACAACCCCAAAACCAACATATTTTTTCTCTCTGTGCATACTCTGTGGAGAACAGACTGCAATCTAGTCATAAAAGATGCAACAGAACAGAGCAACTTCAGTGCCTAAAAAAAATTTCTTCAAACAAGATGAATGATTTTGATTTCAGAACTCTGTTGGAAGCTAAAACAATAGACTCAGTAACTCAGTAGAAAAATAATTAAAATTACTGTAATTTACACAGACCTTTTTATTGGAAGATGATGGTTATTTTCCTTTCTGTGATCTCCACTGTACCAGTGGAAAGAAGCAGCTGGCCTTAGTGCCCATGGCTATTGCCAAACAGTGGTGAGGGGTAGCCATCAGTGCCTGCTGTTGTGGATGGAACTTGCAGCTGCTGCAAGTTCCAGCAGTAGCTGCAGCAGACCTTATTGCTGGTTATCTGAAAACATGATTGTTCTACCAGGTAGTTGAACAGTCCTAGTCAGAACCAAGCCAAATACTACTGTCTTTATGAAGTCTATGTTCTAAAATCAATCTTGTTTCCAAGAAAAGCTGTCTTTTCAGCTCAGATATCTGTTCCCTCTGAACATAGCTGACTATCTATGTTCAATAAGAAACTTATCTTTAATTTGGCTGTCATTCTAGAATTTTTATTCTTTAAATAAGTGGATTCTCTTGGTGACTTCCATGTGTAGACTGATATGTGTTTATATGGGTATATTTTTATCACACTTTGATATTTCAGTACAAAAAAGGGCAGTTATTTCACTGTTAAAGTATTACAAATTTTGCCAGTCTCTCATTATGGACTGAAGTGACTAGCAGTGAATGTTATTAGTTTGGCTGGGTATAAGAGAAGTTCTTTTGTTTAAGGAGAGAAAGAAAAATAAAGAGTAAGAAAAGAAGCATGTATGTATATTTTAAAGGCCATGGTTAATCTCAGTCAGCCTCAGCTGACTAAAAATTCTGCAGAGTCTCAATTGATTTATTTCCCATGTCAAGTTAATGGAGAGAACCTCTAGACATTTCTGAAAGATATACATATTTACTGTCCTGGGATGGAATGACTCATCCTCTGGAATGGCCTATTTTTTCTTGTCTATAAAGACAGACTAAACTACTAACTTAAACCAAACCAAATTTTGGATAGCCAGATGGTGAGATAAATCCCAACCTCTGAGTGAGAATATTAGCAGATATGCATTGATATGTGAATAGCTACTCTATCTTTAAATTGTTTGCTATCAGGACTATTTTATACTTCATTTGTGTTAACTTAAACACTTAATTTCTAATAAAATGGATAATAAACATAAATAAACTGCTACAATATTTTTTTCCATTTTATAACATCTATGACACCTGCAGTTTTGAATAAGTAGTAGGTATCTCTGCTCTATGCAATAACCTCAAGGAACTCAGAATCTTGTTTATGCAATTGGAAATACAATTTTCCCTGTATGCACAACTCAGTGACAAGGGATTCCCTTTTGCTAACTCCTCTGAACATTTGTTTTATTTAAATTGGATACTGAAAAAAGAATATTGTGACTGAAATCTTGATTAAAAATTATATAAGCAAGCACATAAAACATAAGAATAAATTATATGCTAAAAATTGTGTGCTAAACAGGAGATGGGTCTGGGATGACCTTATCCCTGGACCAAATGGTGTTTCCTGGCTTACAGCCCCACTGATTAAGTCTGGTTACCTTTTTAGTGGGCTGGTTGCATCCACAACATAGGAAATATCCTGGCACCTTCTCTGTAACCTCCGCATATAATTTAAGTGGTTTAGACATGTTTTCCTTTACTCAAATTATTTGAAGCAAGACAAAATCTATATGTGAAATTATAGTGCCTGTAATGTGCTCTGTGGAATGGCAGGAAAACAGGTGGAGCATTGGTGCATAAACTCTGCTGTGTGAGCTGGAGGGAGCCAAACCTGGCTCAGACTAGTGCTGTCTGCTCTTTAGGAGTGATTCATGCTGAAATCTTCCAGCAATGTTCATGTTTCATCACTGGGAGTGCAAGCTGAAGTGGTCTAAAACACAGCTAACTGTTCAACAGTACAAGCAGTTAAAAGCACAAATTATTCATTGCCTTGTGTCTTTAGCAGTGTAAATATACTCAGTTCAGTTGTCCTAGAACTCAGAACATTCATTGGTTCATGAAATTTCTGAGTTTGTTTCCATTTGGTGTTTGGGGCTTCAGCATCACAAGGAGAAATGAGACAGGTCTGAGTAATTTCTTGGTCATTCCTCAGCATCCCACTTTTCTCAAGAGTTCCCAGGTAAGGTCTATGTGTATTAAAAAAACACCAAAGCAAACACCACCAACTTCCCTGCAGGCTACACAACATTCTCAGTTAAAGCAGATTTAAAAGTTCTCATGTTTACATAGCATTTCTATCAAGCTTTGTTTAGAAGTTAGCCAAAACCACCATTAAAAGATAGAAATGTTACATATAATTTTTAACCAGAATGTGATACTTAAATTATCTACAATGAAGTTTAAAAGAAGGTTTTTTACCTAGCATTAGGCAACCTGTTGACATAAGCTGCTAAACTGCTATTATTTGACATGTATCATATGGTTATCTGTAAAACTGTTTGCTTTATTTTAGTTCACATTTAGATCATCAGAAATCACAGCTACTGTTCAAATTTAAGAATAACCTTGTCATTAAAAGTTCATTTGCTTTGCTCAACACAAGCAAATTCCAAAAGATAAAGCAAGTAACTCAAGCCAAAAATATTCAGTTGTATGTACCTACATTTAGAATGTCTTAGATAAAATATTTCTTAGTTCTGCCTTCAAACAATAGCTTCTTTGCAAGATCTGATTCATGCTTACAGGTAAGCTGAACATTGTGCCTGACAAAGGAGTACCTAAGCTCTGGGTGTGCTGAAGGACTGTTTGCATGTCATAAAACAAAGAAAATCCCAGACCTGAAATAAGACTTATTGTAGACATATACTGATAGACATATACTGATAAGTATACAGGTATGAACCAACTGTTGTACTGACATGAACAGCAAACAATTAATTTGTGCTAAAGGTCATAATGTGTTGCAACTCATCACTCACTGGAGAAATGCACCAGAGTGCAGTTAAGTCCAAAGGCTCTCATTGCTTTTTCTCTGATGACCCTTCCTGACTCACCTTTCTGCTACTTCTTAGGGAAGCCAGAATATTGTTGTTTCTTCTTAAATGCCTGTTACACCATGAACTCTTCTTACGATAACACAGACCAACAAATGATCTTCAGGCTTCAGCTATTTCAACTTCTGTTCCTCTGAGGGAAGACAAGGCTTGTAGTCATTCATGGCATTTCTGTCTCTCTCAGTTCTCAGCCTGAATGTCAATTTCAACAACTAACTCTGAGCTTCTTACACCCCATAGGACCTATGTGATAACATAGCAAACTGTTTCTCCAGCTTTTCACTCCCCAAAAACTGTGTACCAGTAGTCAGAGACTAATATACCTCAAGTCAGAGAACAAAATCTAGTAGAGTCAGCTACTCCTCCACAAATGAATGTGGAATAGTTTGTTTCAAAATACAGACACATAAATTAAAACCATACATGTAGATGTATACATGCATACACATGTGTGTTTGATATTTAATTTCTCAATACAATCACTGTTTAGGCAACTGAATCGAGATCCTGGTCAACACAGTTAATGGAGTTTAAAGACTGCTTTGGCTAACTGGCCAGCTGAAGCACAATTCAATTGTCTCAGTACCAATGGATATCCAAGACATCTTCATGGAGCTGGAAGGTATGCCACAGATCTGTGTATGAATCTATGCCTAAGAATACAGATGATCCTAGGATGTCTTGTACTCAACAATAAGGAGGGTCTTGTTGAAG
>VZRW01012969.1:2570-128106 GCA_013398125.1 Aegotheles bennettii
AGGGATAAAACGGGGAGGAAAACCGAAAACAGGGCTCCCCCACCCTCCTGTTTTAGGGGAAAAAGGCGAGGTTCTTCCAAGAAGAAAAATAGGGAATAAGAACCGCGATAGAACGCAACAACCCACCCCCCCCCACCACCCCGCCACGGGCTCCGGGGCGTGCGGGTTCGTGCGTGAGAGCTGCAGAAATGTCAGCGTTCCCGAAACTTAATGCCATTATGGGTACCCAGTTGGAGTAATTTCTGTGGAAGCAAATGGAAATCAATCCAGAGCTGCTCCCGCAACGTCTTCCGCAGACAAAAGAAGGGAGAACGCGTTTTGGGTTGATTTTAGGCAGCTGTAGGGCTTTCTGGTGTGAGCCTTGCATAGCTCCTCCGATTATGATTTCATCAGTCCCTGTAGCTGTACATTTTCACTGGAATAAAAGTGAAATATAAAAATAACAGTCCATCGGCTGTGGACAAAAAGACAATTTATTTATCTTAAGAGGAAAATGGAAGAGAAAATAAATATTAACCTTTAATTCAGTTATCAACTAGAATAAGTAAGTCAGGCTTGGTAAGGGCTGAAGATTTTAGCACTAAAAAAAAATATTTTTTAGTCCCAGACTGTGACTAGTTTCAATTAAAAGTATATCTGTTATGCTATAATAACATTTAATATAACACATCCCCCAGTATTCTGTGCAATATGTGATGCAAAAAAATTAAAAATAGCAAAGATGAACAAAGCAAGGCATATTTTTTCGAATATTACTTTTATAAAAAATAAGGCAAATTTTGCAAAACTCTGGCGTTCAGGAGTTTTGTCTGAGCAGCAGCATTTAGCTCTGTGACTTTGACCTCCTTGTAGCTTAGCTGGAACTTGCTTTCCCGAGTTGAAAGGCATGGGGTTTGGTGGCAGTAAAAGGTAGAAAAGGGCCAAGGCATTCTGCAGTTTTCCTTTGTTGCTCTTTTATTCAAAGGGTTTTAACAGTACATAACATTGCAGCTCAAAAAAAAATGGAGAATACTTTTGCTATGTTTCTCCCCTGAGTCATTTCTAAAATACTTAAGGATTTATTGGGCCAGATACCCAATTATAGCTGAGATACTATGTCGTGGCTAGTGCTGATTAGATGATTGATTAATTTCTAATTGATTTCTAATTCAAAACTTCATTCGCATTATAAATCCTTGATATTAAAACGTGGCTCAGGTTGAAATCCGATAGCAGCCTCCTCGCAGGCAAAGTTACAGAAACCCAGTCAAAACGCTGGTTGAAAATGGCGTGAAATACCTCTTTTTTGTTGGATTTGTTAACCCTTTAATTTCCCTGTGGTGAAGTGTGTGGCCGTACTTCAGTGCTTTAAAGCAATTAGATGTTTATTCATAGCATGTTTGTGTGCAAGCCCAACAATAATAGAAGACATTGTGCTACCTAGAGTACCAGGTAAACGTTAATCTGCACCTCTAACCCTCGTCAGACGATTTTGACTATTTTATTGGCCGATTTTGTTCACTTTTCTGTGAATAAGGGGCAATGCAGCCGCACAGTGAAGCAGCTCGTGGGCTTACAAAAGGCACAAGTTTGCCCGTGTCTCTGTGCAGGCTGCACAGGGCTGGTGCTTGCGGTGCTTGGAGGACGAGCCTCTGCCAACTGCACCGCATTCTTGCTGCCCTGCCTTTTTCCCAGGGCTCAGAAGGAAAGAGCATCCCAGTTCTTCTTCGCTCTTGGGAACGCACACATTGTTTCAATAATCCAGGCAATAAATGCTCATTAGTAATGCTTAAGGACCCTACCAGTCAGAGTAATTATCATAATTTACCTCTTCCTTGTTAAAAACATTCCTTGCTGATTTTAATTCTTTTTTTTTTTTGAAGGGATAGTTTCTTTTCTCTTCCTCTGGAAAGCATTCCTTGATGCATTAGCAGGGAGTAGACGGGTCTGCTGCAGCACTGAAGCACGTTTTGCATATTGCATAGGGAACTGGAGCTGGAGATAAACACGTGCAAAGATTTTTCCCAGACATAAAAAATTATTTTAAACCTGATATTTTTTTCCTTTGCCTTCCCTCTTTGCCCCCCCCCTCTTCTCCAGCACCACCAAAAACCACTTACAGAGGGAGAACAAAGGAAATCACTAACTATAAAGGCATCATTAAGTATGAACAGCAACAGCAAGATAGAATGTGTGATATGACAACATACTTTATTACACAAAAGTAGAGATAATTAAATAATTCAGTGGTATTCTTAGCTAATTAGCACAAAGATCTTTCAGAAGCCATCGAGAAAATGGATCTCATCACATCTAATAATATGCTACATTTCCCAAAGATCCCAAGTAGCACCATTGGACAACTGCTTCACCACCTGATAAAATGCCACAAAAGGTTACACATAGTTGCACGTTTAATTGGGCTGTTTCTCAAGGTAATATTTTCTGCACAAGGTGATTTGGTATTTAGGAGGAGTAAAAATGTACAGCTGGAATTTTCAATATTAGTCAATAATAGAGAAAACGATCACAGCTTCAGAAAAGCCAGATCAATGATAAGTGATCCATTAAAAAGATTAAATTATCAGCTAGGAACCATCCTTGGGTTGATTGTGATGGGGCTGACTCATTTTGATTTGGCATTGGTGAATGAATGCTGGAGTCCAAGATCTTTTTATAGAGTTAATTGGGGACCTAGATTGCCCATTTTCAGCTTTTCTTGACACTGAGAAATGTGTGGCAGAGCCTAGGAGAGGTCTGGGCCCTCTGGTTTAACGTGGACAACAATTCCAAGGCCAGAGCCTTGTCTCATTTTGCCAGTGGTGCTAACTGGGAAGAACTCCATTCTCATCAGTGGAATTGTTTTAAGTCTTCCGTGGGATGACTGGAGCTGTCATGCCACACAAACAATTTCCTCTGTTTTTTTAACTGGAGTCTGTGCCTCTGTGTGTTCACGAGCACAATCCAGGTTGCCAATCTACAGATCCTATCCAGGGGAAAAGGCTACACGGACAAGTACCTGCAGGGCATTGATGCTGCTACTGGAAAACTCTGCTAAGCACGTTCTTAGTAATTAGGTGCATCAAATATTACTCAGAATATCTCATTGTGTTATTCAGAATATCTCATTATGCTCCCTTGATCTAAATGTATCCACAACTTCATGTGATGCATTTGCAAAGTATAATTTACTGCCTCTGTATTTGATATGTTCAAGGTTATTTTTTCTTCTGCCAAACAAAGCAACGTCTGAAAATTTGACTCTGTCAGTCAGTTAAACATCTCCTGTTTTAAGTCAAATGTCAGCCTCACCCTTTAAATAATGGAAGGGGATGTGCACCAGTCTTTTAGATAGAGCCCTAGCTTTTGCTTTTACTCTGCATCCAACCTGAACTTTACTCCTGTGTTACAGTTATGGTGCATATTGACTCCACGGACTACCCAGACAAGTAATGCTGTGGGGTAAGATGCTATGGTTTGTAATTATTTGTTACGCATGTAAGGTAGAACTTAAGAGATTGAAATTGCCCAGTGCCTGGTAGAGCAGTGTCCCTAGGACATGGAAAGAGGCTTTTCCCCACTCAGAAGAGATGGAGACTCATTTATATGAGGTAGATGGAGGGAATATGAGGAGAAAAGACAGCAAAAAGTGATTTTCCCAAGGAAGAACAGCACGCCATCAGCAAAGCAGCAATTCCCATCTCCTGGTTTACAAGGCTGCTGTGCTTAATAGTATCCATGCTTCCTCTGTGGAACTTTCCAGGTTGTGAATATGGTTACTGATGTGTCAGGGGACCCTCTTGTGTACCCCCAGATGTAATTATGAAATAATATGTTACTCCTGTAAGCAAGTCATACATTTTTTTTCTCTGTTGTTTTTTTGTCATTGGCTCAATGCTCTGGCAACTGTATTTAATACACGAGGGCATTACAACCAATTAAAAAAAAAGGTATTTTTCAAGATGAAAGACAAGTTTCTGATTTGCATGGTAGTCAGAGTGACTGTGGAAGGCTGGAACTACTGCAATTGTTTTTATTTAACAGCTCTTCCCACACTGTAGTCAATGAATCACTAATCATCAGGACTGAAATGTCTGACACTTATAGAATAATTCATTTGCTGGCCCTTGTATCCATGATAAACTGTGTCGTGCTCATGGAGCTCCACCTACACCACTGCCTTACCAGTGGGCTGATGGTACGCTGGCTATAAATTGTATGTTCTTTAGGGAATGGGGAGGGATGGTGGCATAAAAGGCTGAACGTAGACTTTGCTGTGCAATGTGTGCTTCTCGTGCCATCCTTGGAGCAAGGGGCAGTCTCCAGCAGCAGCTGGTGAAGGGCTGCTCTACAAGGAGTAGATGAGCTCTGGCAGAACTTATTTCTCACTGCTGACTCTCAGACCGTGGTTACTGATGTCAAACAACCAACGTGCTGCCCAAACCCTGGTGCTATTTGCTGCTGTGTACCTGTGGAAGATGGGACAGAGGGGCACTCCTTGGTGTCCTGTAAGCCAAAGAGGAGGATAAGCTAAGTCAGCTCCTGAGAGAAGTCTCCAAACAGCTCCCTCCGACTACTACAAGATGCTGAACTGATGGCTTCTGTTCCCGGGAAGCTGTGTGATGATCACAGGCCATTATGTACTCCTCACTGGACTGCCCTGCTGCTAACTCCACTTTTAAGATGAATTATGCAAGAAATGCTGTGAAGCATCAGACATTGAGGAGCTGAGGATTGGGAAGAGGCCTCTCTCAGTGTATGAACTCATTTCTGGATAAAATCTGAGACTCACCTGGATTCCACCTTCCCCGAAAAGGACAAAAAGTGGAAAGGATAAAAAAAATACCAAGTGGACTTTGGTTTTCCTGTGCATGTGTGCTTGTATCATGTCTGAACTTGCAAAGAATATACTTGGTTATTCACCAGGAATCCAGTAAATGGCAATCTGTAATTCAGTCACTTGAAGTGTGTTTGTCTCATTTGATCACCCTGTTCTCCCCTTCCCCCAGGGAATCCCCTTGCTCTCACAGCACTTCGTTCCCCTTGAGGAGTGGTTGGGGCTGGGTTCTTCCTGGGCTTTGGATGGGGGGGAGAATCCTATCCTGGGAAGAGGGTTGGTGGGCTCTTGGAGCACCTCACACACAGATTGTTCAAAATTTGCCTTCAGATTTTTTGTGTAGCTGTGTTTTCACTTCACAAATGGGTATGGAGATTTAAAACGTGTTGCACCTCACTGTTGAGGTCCCAAATACACTGAAAAACCTGTGAAATCTGTATTTCCCTCTCCTATGTTTCATAGGTAATTCAGAAATAACTACAGCTGTGGCATAATTCCTGTGCTCCTTCATCCCCCTTTGATCTTTTTCATGTGACCTGACATCCCATGTGTAGTTTGGGATATAATGTGGATTTTGAAAGATGCTGAAACACAATTGGAGGAGGAGGGAAGCCCTGGGTTTGAATTAGTGGTGTTCTGCTTGCTGTCTTTACATCAGCATTCAGTTCCTTTTGGAATATATGAATAGAAGAGTTAAAAATAGTGATCAAAACCCAGCAGAAACATGACATTTTGGTGTAATTGCCCAAAATATTCAATAAGAATCTGAAGTCCCCATATTCCTCAGGCAGCTAAATGCTTCTATTTTCTTACAATCAGGGTATAGGAACTGGCATTGGGAAGGCAAATAAAATTGCTACAGATTTTTTTCCTCACTCCCTATTTTAGGAAGAACTTTCCCCAAATTCCAGCCCCCGAAAAGCACAAGGCTCTGTCTTTTGTGCTTGCACAGAGGATCTATATTGGGGAATGTGTAGTTGGTGTGAATTCACTGGGAGCTGGAGACAGGCAAAAGGAGACTCCAGTGGCAAAGCCAAAGTGTAAATGAATTTTTCTTCTGAGGAATCTCTCCAAGTCTATACATGAAACTGCAGTGGGATGGTGGGGGAGGTGTGTTCCCACATTGAGCTGTTCAGCTGAGATATAAAACCCAAGGTCTGCTCTGTTGTTCAGGGACAGACGTCCGGAGAGAAGTTATGTTCCTTTGGCACAAGCTGTGTAAAACCTTACCTTTTTTTTTTTTTCCCCTCAAAAAAAAAAATATATTAAAAAAATATCCTGTTTTGGTTTCAATACCCCAAAAGAGACAGCAATGTTGTTGGAACTATCTGATCACCTCAGAAATAAAAAGACAAAATACTCTAGGATGTGTGTGATCCTCTCCAGGTTGAAATGTGTCTTTCTGCTGGAAAACAACCCAGGGTTTAATGTTATAAAACGATGAGTGTATTTTGTTCACGTATGACCATACCTCATTATTTAGTAATGCATCACTCCTACAGCAAGTCCCATCTGTGGATCTCAAGGCACTTTCTGCAGAGCTGAGTTAACTCTCACAGGTCCCTTTGTGAGGTGGGTATGGAAATGTTCCTGTTCCTTATTCACATGAGGGGAAACCACAGGCAGAGAGCCAGTCCCTTATTTTCAAGATTTTTAACCCTGGTGTCCTCCTTTCCACCCTTTTATTTTCTGGGTAACATGGAGTAAGACTATTCATTTTCAACCCAACTATTGAATAAATATATCAAGCACAGTAGAGTCAGGTATAAGCTGATGTAGTGGGGTTTTTGGGGGTGTTTTTATTGTTTCCTCTCTCTGGGACTGGGAGGGCAGACTGGCTTTCAGTACAGAGGGTTTGGTTCAGAAGGCTGGGGATCTGTTGTTCTACGCAGAGCTTGTAGGGTGGGGAGGTTCTTAGCACCTCTGAAAATCAACCTAACCTAAAAGCACTGATTAGAAAATTTGGCTTAAGCATCTTGCCTGAGATGGCAGAGCTGATAATTGGATTTCAGTTTTCTGAGACCCAGTCCATTACTATAAATGAACAGCTATAAATCACGGTGCCTGCAATCACTTGTCTAATGCACCCTTAGTTTTAAAATGTTTCCTTTGCAGCCTTTTCCATCTGTGCCTCCGAAGACAGCTCAGCTCTAGGTAATATAGCAGTGGGGGGATAAATCTGGGCCTCAGTAGCTCTCAGTGCAGTGCACTGTAACTTGTTGACTCCTGCCCAGCATTGTCTCTCTCCATAAAACAATTTCAGGTGTTCAGAGTGTGCTACGTTGGGCAGCTGAACAGCTTTTACACCTGTGAGGATTTTACATCCTAGTCAGAGAAGCTGCTTTCTTACATTTGTTGGGTCTTTGCTAAATCAAGACTTCAGCTTCTTCAGACGTGAAGTTTGTTTTGACCTCAGGACTGAGATGCTGGCAGCAGCATCCATGGGAAGTCCTGCTTTGTATTTTTTAATTTTTATTTCTCATTTTTAAAACAGATCATGATAAACCCCTCACTGACTCTGTGCATATTCTCTTCTATCACCAAATTTTGCCTTACAGGGTAGATTGATAGCCAGACCTCTTCTTAGATAAATATAACAACAGTGAGGGAAGTCTGGGGAATTCTGCAGGATCAGGGGATAACCTAGCTAAGTGGTAGCTGAAAAATAAAGCATTAATGTAGACTAGATGTTAGGAACCCCTAACTCCAGCTCTACTATAGTGCAGCCAATGGAGTGACTGCTGAGTTACATTAATGTCAGCCTTGCCACGTGGTCCCAAACAGCCTTGCCCAGAGAGGTTTGGAGCTGTGCTCAGGGGGTTAAGTGGGAGGGGTGTCCCACTGGAGAACATATCTGCTGATTTGGGTAGCAGCCTGCCCCTCCTTTTTACACCACCTGGGCCAGAGCATCTTTTCATATGGACTTCAACTTTCCCCTGCTACCTGCTAAAACAGAAGATGAAGGTAATAGGCTTTCTAGTGGTGCTCCCCATGGCTATGTCTAGACAATTAAGTCTTGACATCTTCAGCACTATTGGTGTGTCTGTGTTTCTTCTATAAAACCAAACAGTTTTACTGCTAGAAGCAATGCAAAAGTGTAAAGATGTTTAAAAGAATGAGCACTTAAACAGGCTCTTTTTCTTTTCTTTTTCATTTTATGCATTTATTTCTGAGGTTTTTATCTGCATCTGCTACCTTCAGAGCCTTGCCTCTTTCCTGAGAGCTGGACTTTGGTTGATGCAAAAACCACACATGCAAAGGGACAAATTCTTTCTTAAGCTGGCTCTAATGTTATTGTCAGAATTGCACCAGGCATCATTTTGACCCAGAGACAGTAAGATCAGATGTTAAAACACTGAACCAAGGGCTCAGCAGCAGGAGGTCCTGGTTCTGAGATCAGTCGAGCCCATTCTCCTAGACATTTTTTATCCATATCAAGAGGAAGTTTGGAACTGGATTTAATCTATTCCCCAGAAGTTGCTGGTGCTTTCTTGTAAAATGAGGAGCTTGTTGTCAAGGCAGGAACAAATTTTTGGAGCCATCACAAGGCTTCCTCTGACCGGTGTATCAAGGAGATGGACTAATTCGATATATGAGGACCAGAATAGTTATTACTATCTCTCCAAACACACACATCAAATTCCTTTCCTACCTTCACACACCCACAGCCCCTGTCCCAAGCTTAGGAACACAAAAAATGGAGAATTAGGCCCCACCTCACCATTCACTGTTCCTAAAGAGATCCAGCTGAGTAAACCAAAGCGATTGGAACCAGCCTTTCATCTACTAATGGTCTAATGGGATTCCTTTGTGTTGATTTTAGCACTTTCTCTTCTTGGCTGAATTAAGAATTCACTGCAGCAATGCCCAACCTTTTATTGTTGTGCCATGTTATTCATGAATTATTCCAGTTTGGTGGATATTTTTGTTTTGGCATGCAGCCTGTTCTAAAATATTTGTAAAACAAAAGAAAGGAACATGGTTTTTCCACTTCCCATCTGTCTGTCTAGAGCTGTGGGTCCAAACAGTTTCCAGCTTTGAGCATCTCAATGATAATTTATGAGAGTATGGGGTGGTGTGAACAGAGAACTTGGCTTCTGTAGCCTTGCATGTGTTCTAGGCAAGTTCTAGTCCTGCTCCTGCTCCTCAGCAATGATCATTACTGACCCATCCCTACAAAAATGTAGCAAAACCAGAACCCATGTCCTGAGTCTCTTTAAACTGCTGGTAAAATTTGGACTTGGACTTAATTTATCCCACCAGTCAGCCTGCTTTTCCTTCAGAAGGAGACCCAGTGAAGTGCATTGAGAACTTGGTCCCACCTTTGATGAATGAGATCCCGTCACAGTCAGCTCTACACAAAAAGAGTGAAACACAGAGGTAACATCAGTATTATGTGATAAGGGAAATTCCCCTGCCCCTTCAGTAACAATGGATCAGTCCATCTAATATTGTACAAACTGACATCTCTTTTCTAAAAATAGATGTCTGAACATTCAGTCAATGGGGTAATCCAATTGCCCGAACATTCTTGGGTGCTTTATCATTTAAATTGTAATAAATCACAGTATGCCACAAGCTGCATTGAGCTGCATAAAGTTACATTCCCACCAATAACATACGGTAACCAGATGAAATCAGTGTGACATGACGTAATTGAACTGAAAATTCAACGCATGCACTGTTTTGTCTTAAAAAGTTGGCTTAAATAGGTCTCTTAGACATTAGGGGGATTTTCTTCAAATCAGTGCCAGTGCCGCATTTTGAGTCCCTATTTCCCTTTATTTTACTTCAAAAAATGAGCACATGGAGCCTGCCCTGAAGTCCGTTGAACTGTATTGAAAGATTACTACTGCTTCCAGACTTTGGACCTGGCCGACTGAGAATTTTGCAGTAAAATAAGGAAGAATCACTATACTGCATTTTTTAGGACAGCTGGACTAACATGCTAGTGGTCCCAGGAGTTCCTCAGGAAGATGCTTCCACAAACCAATACCTACCATGGTTTGGAAAAATTTCCTTATATTTAGTTTCCCCCTGCCTGCTTTCAGAAGTAAAAACAATGGGATAAAATTTTAACTCTCCCAAGCAGTCCCTTACTCCTCAGAGTAATATTCCCCGGGGCCACCTTAATTAATTCCCTCCTCTCCTTGGGTTTATAGATGTTTCAGATATTTATACAAATGTATGAACATAAAAGGATTATTCATAACATTGTTGTTTCTGAAACAGAGGACTAAAGCTAAACATAATCTGGTTGAGTCCCCAGCTGATGTAAATCATTCCGGCTCTCCTGGAAGTTGCTGATGAAATCTCGTTGTGCACCCAGTTAGGGATGGCTTTCTGCAGGAAGGGGAGGAGGGAGAAATTGGATAAAAACTGATGGGAACAGACTTGTGCCACTTGTGGGTGCCTGATGTGCTGGCACAGAGTTTGGCTCTGCAGCTAGAGGTGAAGATGTGCTGAGATCGTGGCTTGGGCTACCAGAGCTGGTGTCACTGCTAACAGGTAATGGTGGAGCAGAAATGCAGCAGCACAGAAATGGGACTGACCTAATTACCTAAATAATATGCAGAGCCCTTACTGAGCTAGAGCCTGGCCAAGTGCATGCTCTGTGTTTTGGCTGACATGTTACTAAGGTTAACTAGTTCAGGCTTAGCTATGTGTCCTGCTCTCAGTTGCTGTTGTGCTCAAGCCCTGCCCAGTTCTGCTGAATTTATTACTGTAGAGTTACAAAGCCAAAGCTGGAAGCCCTGTGGGGGTGAGGCTGGTGCACGGTTGCAGTGGATAGAGCTGAAGTGTAAGAAGGGGGAATATTACATCTGAAATAAGAGAGATATAATAGGATATTGAAAGGCAGTAACTCGATAAGAAAGATGAGAATTAAATGGGAAACCAGAGGAGAAAAATGTGGGAGTGGGGTAATAACCCAGCAAGGCATATGTCTCCCATTATAAACTGTAAAGGGAAGGTGCTGGGCAGTGTTAGCTGGTGATGTGCAGGGTCACTGGTGAGGCACTTGAAGTGCCCATGGGGATGGAGGTCACTGTAGTGCACCTACAATGGAGGGCAGAACCATCCTTGTCCCCAGCTGCCCGACCCTACCACTGATGCAGGTGCAGCCATGCCTAACCTGCTCAGAATACTCCATTGCACATCAAGCTGTCTTTTTTTGAAACAGGACTTTTAAACCCAGATTAAGAAGTGCATGCAATTGTGCTGGAATTTTTAGTGGGAGATATCTCCCCCACTCCCCCTCTGCTGAGAGCTGCTTCTCCTCTTGGAGAAGCTCTGCTGCAACTAGAGCACATGAGCATCCATGAGCAGAGCTTAATGTTCCACTCTCCTTTAGAAAAGTTAATTAAAGGAGGCTGGGATTTGAGAAGTGAGAATTACCATTGCCAAACCAGCCCTTCAGTGTTCCCTTTATTGTTCCCACTGACCAGAACATCAGCACAGACCTCAATCCTACTGCTTACATACCATGCTTCCACAAACTTAATGGTTACAAGGTGGTAATGAGCAATAGATTATCAGATGTTCAGATAAGATGGATCTAATGGCTGTGTTACAGTTGGTAAGGCAACCACGATAATTATTAACACACACACACACACACCATTTTACAGGCATGGGAAAATGGAATGGTTTGTCCCAAATTTCATATTGAGTCATTCCCAGGGTGAGGGAAATGGCTCAGTTAATAGCATGGGTATATTGACAGCAGTGAAAAAACTGCCAGGGTTTTGTCAGGTAGCTGTAGGCTCTAACAGTTGAGTAGTGAATGTGTTACTAAATAGAATATGAAGCTCAGACTTCCACTTTGTTGTGGAAGAGATATCCAGTGCTTCTCACATTCCATGAAGTCCCAGCCAGTTGTAATGCAGCAAAGCAGCAGAGACAAAAATCTTTAACAAATGGGGCCAGGAAGGAAACAGCTTTAATTCTTTGGCCAGAAAGACTCTCTGATGAGCAGTGGTTTACATGACTACAAACAGACAAGAACCCTCTGGGCTTTTTAAAAAGTCTTGTGGTCTTCATATTTAAAGGAGAAAAATGCCAAGAAATATCAAAGCTGTATCTTGTCGTAGTTTGTTAGCATGAGTCCCCAGCCTGCAAAGTTGTCTCTTTCTGTTGGACATGAAGAAACCCCTCTTCTCCTGTCTCTGTTCAGTGAGGACTATGTAAGCATGGCACACAGGCTCTCCAACAGCTTTCACCAAGGCCTCCAGCCTCTGGCCTTGAACCTTCAAGTTACCACAGCCCTTTTGTGCTTCAGTTCCTGGTAGGAAGTTGGGTTTTTCACGCTTTACTATGGTTTTCCTACAAACTTTGATCTTCACTCTTGGGAATCTCATTTACACTCAGCTGCATCTGCATCCCTGGCCTTAATCTTTCATAACTGAGTGGCCTACATATCAAAGTGTGACAGCTATCTCACCCCCCCACCCACTTGCCAATGGAGATGTAGGAGAGTCTCCAACTGTTATGAAAACAGAAAAGTTAATTGACTAGGCTGTTTCTTGTCACACTCCCAATATTTGGTCTCCTTTGTCACTACAGCTTGAGTCCCTCAATCCTCTATCAATATAGCCACCATCTCCATAGCATCTGAGTGGTTTTTCTGTAGAGTAGCATGTTGCCATCAGCAACTGATTCCTCTCTGCTCACTGCTTTGCTGGACATTGCTTTATTCTTGAAGGACCACCTTGTCCCACGTGAAGACTAACATTTATGTATTCTTCACATGCATAGGTAGTACCAGCTATCTCAACATGAGTCACCACCTTGGGATATTGTGTCTGAGCAATAGATGTGCCCCTCTACCAAGCAGAGCCTTGGGTGGAGGACAGCATCTTCTTTTGGGTCCATGCCTCAGTACTGGCATGAAGCAATTGCTCTGTAGGGAAAACAGCAAGAGTGGTCAGAGGTTTGTGAGTAATGACCTCTTTTGGGGGAAAAGAAATCTGAGAGAACTGGGGTTTTTTTTGTTCAAGAGAAGAGAAGGCTGAAAATGAAACTTGAAAATTGCCTTCAAATGCATAAAAGAAAGCAGCAGAAGAGGGAGTACATTGTTCTCCATGTCCACTGGAGATGAGGCCCACAAGACAGTTCTCTCTGCCTGTGATTCTTCTCAAATTAAAAAAGATATTTTGCCAATACAATCTGTCAGAGAGAGGACTGCAGGGTGTAATACATTTTGCCTGCATTTGTTGGCCTACTGTGGATTGGTGACAGGTTTTTTCCCCTAGCTTCCTCCTTGACAGTCCATTTATAAGTGGCTCACATTTTGTTATTACCTCTGATGGTGGGCAAATGACCATATCTGTGAGTTAACTCTCATTTATGATCTTCTCATAATGATAAAGTGGTTCTTTTAAGAGACCCCATTGCTTGCCAAAAGCCTATTATTGCAAAAGTCTCAAGCCATTTCCAAAATAATTTATTGGCCATCTGCACTCTGAGTAAGAAGCTCTAAGAAGGCCCTCATTCAATACCAGCATCTAAATCCATTTTGATGTACCCATAACCAGGGTATCCAGGTGCCCTGTATGCAGGCATAGCACCGTGTCTCTCCAAAAGAACCACTTTCCTCACTCTTTGATAAAAAATCTCATCCCCAAGATAGTTTTCAGCTTTGCTGAGGGCCTGCCTAGCCAAGGGATGTCCTGGAGCTGGCTCTCCACAAACACCAGGCAGCAGAAGAAGGACTCACCTACACAGGCAGGTGCCAAGTGACCAAAGCTTCTCTTGCCTGTGTCCAGAGCTGGCCAAACCAAGCTGGCTGTGGTCTGGAAGCCATGCAGCCATGTTAACATGTCAAGGTATACAAACTAGGGCTGAAGCTGGTTCACATCCACAGTGTAGGAATGCAGGGCCATCAAACTCCATGGAAATTAAGGAAGCTCCGTGCCTTGCCGCCAGCAGATGCTTCTCCCTGGCATTGTCCATGAGGCCAAACCATGCAGGGTGGTTTTGGGTTCAGATATGAAATTCATTAAGTATATAAAGATGTGTTCTTTGTGATATTTCAGGATATTTATAAACCATTCTCTCTCCTTTGAACACAAGATCATTCACAAGGGGAAAAGCCTTGTTAACTAAGTTATTTCCTTTTTCAAGCCTCTTATACTAAGAATGAGTTGGGGTTTTCTTTTAAATCACATGAGCTCTGTGACTCACAAAGGCTGTAGGTGGTATTATTTGTTTTGGTGTCTGGAATCCCAACGTCAAACTTGTCTTTGTCAGGAGATTGATACAAAGTTGGTTTTGGCGAGGAGCATGGTAGGAGAAAGGACATCACTTAACAGATACTTAAAATGTGGTCAGGCTCTGAAAAGTGACTCTTAGAAATGACATTGTGGTTTTCCATATTTATTTTCTCTCAACAAGTTCCAGAAACAATCTGCTGAGTTCACAAATCTAAAGGTGATTTGTTGAGCTGTCACCTCTCTGCGCTCAATGAATGGTTTTGAAACCCCCGCCCTTTTCCAGGGGCCTCTTCCATCATTGCTGCTAATAAGGATTCCACAACTGGAAACTAGCTGACATGTCGCTGATGGATGCATGAGGCTGAGTAAACTCCAGCTTGCTCTTCCACGGCTCCCTCGGCTTATCAGGGATAAGAAGAGCCATAATTCAGCTTCAGCTTGAGTTAACACAGACGTGCACGGAAGGGAGATTATAAAGCAGCAGTAGGATGGTCTAGTGGCTCAGACACAGCTCTGAAGCTAAAGAGGTCTTAATTCAGTTCCCATCTTTAAAATAATACATAGTCATGATGGCGATGCACTGCACTGCCTTGCCCAGCTGTGGGCTAAGGCAGAGCTAGAAAAAGCAGTTTTGAATTAGTCCATATGACTAATGTAGATATTTAAGTAGATATTTTATATCTAGATATGTAGATATTTTAACATGAATGCTATATTTATTCACTAGGGCAGGCATCCTTATAGGAGATATATATATATATATATATTTATTCCTAAGGTTTAAAGGAGCATTTCCAAAAGTTTGGTTTTCATGGTTGTGCCATTCAGCTGTGGGATCTCCCATATGGCAAAAGGCACCTGTGCTACGTGATGGCACATAGCAGGGGAGAAATAGAATTGGCACACTGTAGCTGGGGAAGTGTTTTGTTTTACTCTATTCTCCAAACCTCCTGATTTTGGGGAATTAGTGAGTTAGATAAAGCAGAACTTCTTTCCTTCTTTTCTCTAGAAACAGGAGAATGCAGAAAGGGTGAGGGAAAAAGCAGAAAATTTAAAAATCTGAATACTGCTTTTTGTCTTGGACAAACTCCATTTGGGAGTTGCAAGGTAACATCAGGCAGAGTAAGACCTTCACATCTTATAAATCCAGTTGATAACAAAGTCTAATGGAGATTCCTGTTATCCCTTGAAAACTGCAGGGAAAAGATGTGCAGAAGGGCTAAGGCAGCTTTCAAACGAAGGGTTTGGAAAGCAGCTTGCAAGAAAGACAAGTTTGTCACTGCCCTAGTGACAACTTATTTGGACAGAGACTGGCAATGAAGTAGCCAGGTCACCCCAGCCCAAAAAACCAGTCACTGGCTTCCTGATACCTGGATGTCAGCTGAAGCCACATGTAACATGTAGATGATATTAATCTGGCTTCAAAATTTAGCATAACTGTACTTAATACAACGTTCCTGCCTGAAAACCATAGCTAATTAGTCCATGTGGAACGAAGCTGCTGATGCAACTAGGCTGCTGCTGATGCCAGAGCTAGCAGGGGTTCCTCTCCTCAGTGCCATGTAGACACAGTCATGGAATACTTGTCACGCAAAAATAAATCAGGATAACTGAAATGTCCTGGGCTTGTCATGGCAAAAAAGTCAATCATGCAAGTGATGATATTGAGAAAAAGAACTTCATTTTTCCATGGAAAATATTCAAAGACAGTCAAGATGCCAAAAAATTCAGTCATTCCTCTACAACCCATTATACTGGGTGTCTTTGGAGAAGCATTAGGGTTGAACACTTCCTTTAGATACCTTAGAAATCAGGGAACTGATTTGCCCATGTGAAGACATGCATAGGTTATGAATTTTTATTTCAAGAACATGTCATCTTTATGATGGAGATGCTTAGAGTGTAATTTTCCTGTGCAAAGGTGGAGTTATTTTGGTTAAGCAACATTTATCGCTTTGCATTCTTACTTAATTGAATTAACTACATTTTAAATCAGTATGTTGAGAGAAAGCTTGTTGGGAAGAAATTTGTCCAAAACCAAGTGCAACGAGAGTCCCATTGACTTGAAAGGGTCTGACTCAGGCAGCTTTCCTCTGCGTTGGTTTCCTCATCTTTGAAGTTGGCAGAAACACCTCCTCCTTGGGTCTGGGAGCCTCATGATTCACCCACCCTGTGCAGGATCACTGGGAGTTTTGCCTGAGGGACGGCAGAGGAATGACAGCAGGGTTATTTTATCAACAGTTCTTCTGAAAAATGCTAGCAGTGAGGTTTCCATCTGACAACCCGAGAGGTTGGCAAGGGAAGGGGGTCCATAAAAATCTATGGAGGGTATGGAAGATGGTGGATCTGAAAGGCGAATACTCTGAGGTTTCAGATTCTGTTGCTAAGGAAAAATGCTACAGGTTTAGTTAATATGGCTTGAGCAGGCAGAGTTTTGGTCTCAGCTGTGGATATTTCTGGGTGTTTATGGAGGCCAGTGGCTATGCTGTGCTGTGCATCAGGTGTTTGAGCTTTGCAGATCAGGTATTTTTTTCTAGACTGAAGACTTAGGTGTCTTTTGATTGTATTTTATTCAAATTCTGGGGGACGAAGGAGAAGGCAGACTGCTACAGTTTTAGCTCCTCTCCAAAAGGTCCAAGCCTGAAAGAAGCCCAGGTCCAGACATCCTGGTTTTTAAAAGTTGATCACAGGTTGGAGTTTGACCCCTGCCTCCTCTTCAGCCTTTCTCCTTTCAGCCTTCCACTGAATGTCCCCTAACTTCATGTCTGTGAACCTCACTATGACCAAAACCAGTCCCTGGGTGGCTCGGTCTGACCCAGGAGGACTTCACAGAGGCTACGGTGGATTTTCTCAGGCCAAGGTGAAGGCATTGGATGAACCCTTGGGGGATCCTTGGGTTGAGGGGGTCATACTTAGAATGGGTTAAACACCTCCATGTAGGACAAGGTCCCATGCCAGCTGGCCAGCATCACCTGCAGAAAGGATTATTGGCTCCTTGCTCTCAGCTGCAGCCTCTTAAGGGCAGAGTGGAACTGGGAGGAACTGGGTGGGGTGCTGCTGGGAGCAGGGTGGAGAGCAGCATGGCAGTGTCACCTATTGTAAAGGTGGAAGAGCTGGAGAGCCCTCTCTGAAAGGTACTTTTTAAAGCTTTTTATATGTTTCTGAAACAAAGAGAGGGGCAGTGAAAACTGGGATAAAAGCCTGTTGACAAATGATATCTGAAATTGCAATACAGACACATGCAGATACACACACGCTCCATATTACAATAATTTTAATTGCTTGTAATGTAGCCCCCTCTTCCCCCTCCTTGCTCTCTCCTTCCTCCTCCTGTGCTCTCTCTCCCCCCGCCAGTTCCCCCCCCACGAGTTAATCTGTCGCTAGATTCTCAGCTTTTCTTTTGCTTCTGGTTTCATTTTCAGATGACAAAATTCAAGGCACACAGCTCTGCTGTCTGGTTGCCCTGGAAACGGCAGCCTATTATCGTACCTTGTCATTCATCAAGAAAGAATTGCACTTGACAGAGATAGACCAAAATGCCTGCAGTCTGCAGCATAAAAAAAAATAATAAAAAAAAAGGAAAGAAAGAAAAAAAAAGGAAAAAAACTGTTTTCTTTTTTCCAAGTATGTAAAAGCCCTTTAATGCCTATTTAGCTACATGTTTTATTTAACATTGCTGATTATCCACTAAAGTGATTGTCGATACTCGTAGAAATAGATATTTCCTCCTCAAAAATACATTTAAGTCAAATTTGTGATTCTGCCCTTCCTTCAAACCCTTCCACCCTGATGCACAATATAAAGGAAATGGTTAAATGATAAACGTTTTGCATGTTGGATTCACTAAGTGACCACACAAATGCTGCCTTTCTGCTTAATTATGTCTTGTGTTGGTTAGCTTTCCTGCTCTCTTTATAGAGCTTCAAAAATAATTAGCAGGGTACGTAATAAATAATTGAATTTTACCTTTAATTAATCCTTCAAGTGCATAGTGTTATGGAATATAGATAAGTGTATGTACATAGAAAATATGTATATAGTGTGTGTGTGCACATATATATGTTGTATGTGTTAGAAAGGTAGAGGTTTTCCTGGGCATAAAATCTGTAATCACTCTTCCTGAAGTTGGACCAGTCCCAAATTCATTGTTCTTCAAAGGCAGGAAAAGGTAATTGCTTGTTATTTTGCCTACCTCATCTTTGCCATTTGAATTAACCCAAATTAATTCCTGCAATCTGTGGCCTCATACCTTTTGGTTAGCGAGCACGTTTATGTGGTGAAACTCCCAGCATGGTGATTTTTTTAAATCCTGAGTATTTTTCTGATAACTCTATGGCTGCTTAAATAGCTCTAATTGAGGGTTGGGTTTTTTTGCCTCTTTTGTAAAAGGGTTTTGGGTCAGTTTTTGCTTACATTGGTCAATTTGCTTGTTAAAGGTGAGATATGCTGTAAAATAGGTTTTATTGGCCATGTGGTATTTTAAGTACATATCCTCCCTGCTTGGGGTTTGAATCTCTGATTGTTGGATCTTTTGTCCTGGAGATGAGAGGAAAAGGAAAGGGAGATAGAGTGCACTTTAAAAAAGGAGGAAAAAAATTCTTTGCGTGGATTCTAGTGCCAGATCTGTTTGTTTTCATTAAGTGTGTCATGGGCACCAGATCCAGCCCAGGGGCGAGGAGCTCTGAACTTGGGAAGTTCACTCCACGCTCCCCCATGGAAACCAGAAATCCATGCATTGCTCTCCTGCCCCTTCTGAGCTTTCTGTCTACACAAACTCCAACATGGGTGAGGGATACAGGGGGGGAGGCAGAGGCTTGAGATGGCACCGAATCCAATGGGGGTCATTTCCCAAGAGAGGGGTTCTGGGTGGGAAAGGCTCCCGAGGACACATCCTGACCGCTTGGGACCCAGAGACCCAGGGCACTTGGCCACGAGTCTTGGCACTTGGGTTTGATTTGTAGCAGTGACTCAACAACAAAAAAGAGCAGGGAGAGAGGGAGATGGCACTCAGAGTGTGGACTAATGCTCTAGTTCCTAGAGCCACTTCTGAACTTTTTACTTTAATAACGCCACAACACCAGTGTTCATTTCCTGCCCAACCTCGGTCCTACCTTTTGATTTTTGAAATCTCCCTTAGGCTAGTGGTTTCGGCGGACAAAGAAATGAACAGGCAGAAACAATTAAACCAGCAGATACAGTGAAAACCAACACCACAGCACTTTGGCAGAAATTGCAGTGTACGAACGGGCTCTGTCGTGTATTTGATGTTTCAACAGTCGGTCCTGTTCTTGCAGTTTCTTCCAGCCTTTCCTCTCGGCTAAAGGAATTCTGCTGTCCCTTAGGACCTCATAAATACATAGAGGCACTGGAAATATTTTTTCTGTGTATTAATATTACATGATAATCTCGTTGGAGAAAAATAAAATGCTAGATCTAGAGCTTCTTAACTGCAAAATGGCTCTTTAAGCCCCTTTTAAATATTCGCATATGTCTTTATGAAAAATTGGAATTTGGAATGTTTATACAGCCCTGAACAGTGCAAGTGAATATCCTTAAATTAGCTTTTCAAGTTGATTTACAGCCTGAAAATCCTGTAACAAGACACAAGTGTTATCTGTTAAGAAAGGAATAGGTTTTTCTGTTATTGTCTGCCTGTGAGTCCTTGCTGCGAAACAAAATGGGAGCCAAAATGCCAGGTAGAAAATGAACTTTCAGGAGGAGAAAAGGCTATGTGGGAATTAACAATTAAGGATTAACTTACTCAAAGACTAAAATGCTGCTTGATTAAAAAGAAATAAATAATAAAATGCATTTCAACCAAGACTTGTTGATCAAATCTTGCAATATAAGGAAAAAACCAGGTCCCTGGGAGTTGATATTTGTTTTGCTTGAGAAAGGACTGAACATCTATCAGATCTATCGAATTAATTTGTTCTGTCTCAATGTGTAGATCATTTATCTCACTGTCTTTCCAGGCTCTTATTTTGTGCTGATAGTCCTGGTACCTGAGTATGTGATAGATCAGAAAATAAGGGTGGTGGGACAGAGCTTGATGAAATAAAGAGCTTCAGAAATACCTGAGCATTTTTATCCCACAAAAGAAGTTGTGGGCTGAAGCTTCAGTTGGGTGGATGAAAATGTATTTATAGGTGGTGAGGCCATGAGAGACCCTCATAAACATCTTGCCTGGCCCCCTTGGTAAGCAAAGCTGGGGAACCTCTCTCAGTAAACTCCACACACAGTGTTTCAGCAGCTACTTCAGCTTTGTTTGTACTCTGGCACATGGGGAGTAGTTGGTCCTCTGAAGCCAAGTTTTCAAAGCACACTTGGCACATCCCCTGGGTTTGAAGTCACCCTCAATCTCCGAAATAAGTGTAAGTCAGAGAGGTGCTTCCATGGGTCTGACTCAATAAAAAGCCCTGTCCTGCTGTGGCAGGAGAGAAGCCCATGTAAACGCTCACAAGCCTCCAGAAATTGACTCTGGAGGTGAGGAGGGCTGCTGCGAGGTCTTAGAGGAGTTTGCTCTGTGTGAGAGCCAGATGGAGGTTTTATTGAATCCAGCCTTTGGGTACCGACACAATAAAACACCTCCTGTAAACTAAACTCTTTTTCCCTCTCGTGCCCTTCCTTTCTTTCTTTTTCTCTCCCTCTTCCTCTCCTCCCTCCCACTGCAGTGAAAATGTGAGGAATGTTGTGAGTAGACCAAAACCATGGCACAGTGCATGCTTATCTAAAGTTCAGTCGGAACAGAGTGACTCTCCTATCTTTGAATATGCCTGAAATTCAAATGTCATGGCTCAGGTTCCCACTTTTGCTCACGATGAGTTATATCCTGTGCTGCAAATCTTCCTCGCAGTGAGCGGTGCCTTTCTGGAAGTGAGATGCAGTTGTGGGACAGCCAGAGGAAGGCTCATGCTGTTGGTCTCTGTGCTCCACAACTGTATGTAATGTGTGCATTTCTGTACTATTGTGGCACATCACATCACTCTCTTGAGTGGCTCCACCAAGGGTTAGGATCTAGATCTGAGGAAGGGACTCCTAAGCCCTATTTCAGAGATTAGAGCTGTGATCTTTCTTTCCACTCTGGAGGCATTGAAGCATAACACTTTTATTTTAATTAGTTAAAATGGAATGTGAGCAAGTCAAAGATGTAGCTGGAGAGTTGAGGGGCACGTATGGAGGGCAATATGACGATAGTGACTTCTGTTGAATGCTATGAAAATAGCCCAGTGGTACCATCTGAGCAGCATGGGTTGTTGGGCAATCCAGAATCTTGTTGGGATTATTTGCATCAAGCAAGAAACAATAATTTTTATCTATTTTCACAATTTCTCTCTGATGCACAACTTTGCCACTTTAGTCCCTAGCATTATGACCTGCAGATTTTAGGTCTGATTTTCAGCTACTGCCATGGGATGGGTATGGCATAGAGCTATGAGGGATTTACACCTAGTGCAGAGCATAGTTTTCCATCAGTGGAAGGGAGCAGTTGTCCACCCCCCCAAGGACTGTGCTGGTTTCTGGTTCACACCAATATATTAACTCTGGATCCGACTTTCCTTGTGGCCTGAAGCTGTACTTGCCGTGTGCCATCGTGGTGGCTGAGGTTCGTGGAGAGGGTTTGCCTGGCAGCTCCTGTGTTAGAGCACAAGAGGATAAGGAAGCTGCTGGGATTCCCTTTCTGCTGAGCAGATACTGGATTGACACCGGGCATGACAACCAGTTTATCTGTTTTCCATTTGCAGGGATGACTGTAGGACTAACGTGTACTTCATTAGCAAATGATCCTACCTAAAATTACAAGGACTTCAGATCTTACAGCCTTTCCACCTTTTCTCTCCAATTCCTGCAAGCAGGCTGCTTCAAAAGCTGGGGTCTGATTATTCCTCTATTAGTTTCTCTCAAAGCATATCTTCTTAGAAGAAAAAGGTGATTATAAAATGAAGCAAAAGTCCACGATTTATTTCAACCAGAACATTTTAGACATGATAACATGGCTGTGCCTAGCATAGCTGTGTCACACCACCAATAAATGGGATGCAGGAGTTTAAAGGAGTTAGAGCAGGCTTTTGCCACCCAGCTGCTGGCTGCTAAATACTTCTGAAATTTTGATTTAATGACCAGTATGGATTTGCATAGAAAAAAAAATGGAGGAAGGAAAAATTATGAAAATTTCTTGTGTGTGTGAATATCACTGCTATAAATATAAGTTTCCTGATGCCCCACAGACAAAGGGTGAGCAGGGTTGATATTTCAGGGTTACTTTTTAGTATCAGCCAGGCTGCTGGTTTCAATCCTTGTTTTCTTCCTTGCTGCCAAGTACTTTCTTTTTACACTTCGTGGCAATGAGGTGTTGGTGTAGCCTTGCTAACTGAAGCATTCAAGACTCGAGTGTCAGGTGCCCAACATCACAAGTCTTAAAACGATGAGATTAGGAAAGGAATAGGTGGGACTTACTGCCTTTTGTAGCTGTCGGTTCTCTTTGGGTTGTGCTTTACAAGACCTTCCTCTTCAACCAGGAGTGTTAAAGGCATCTTCCTTTCTCTACCCCTCTTTTAATGAAAGCTGATATTGTCCCAGGCTTCCATGATTTCAGGGACTGTGGCAGACACCATAAAACCCTTGTTAAACTTGTGGTAAAAACATGGTGGCAGGAAAACTCTGTTACCAGAGAGCTGGCTGCCTCTGAGCTGTAAAAGGCATTTATGGATCGTGGTTGAGGGACACGGGGTCAAATATTGTGTCTTAGCTCATCTGGACTTAGCAGAGTCCCTGCTGGCTGCTGTGGGAACTCGGGTGGAGGGAAGAGATGAAGATGTGTCCTACTTAGAAGTTGAGACCCCGTCTTGTTGGCAGGGGGTTGTTTTGTTTAGCTGTTTTGATTTGGGAAGCGACGAGAGATAAACACTGCTCGGCAAAACAAAGGGAGCTATAACCAGGCCATGCTCATTACAAAGGCATGATACTTAATGATGGGAATTAAACAGAGCAGAAAATACATTTCTTCTGGTAGTTCAGGTGCTTTTTCCCCTCTGCCTTTGCTGCACACGAGTCCGTGAGAAGCATTTAGATGTATTCAATTCCATCTATGATTTTAAGGCAGGATTATTTCTCATCCAGTTTTTTTTAAAAGAAAGAAACCAATCTTCTGTGGCAGAAAGCAGGTTTATCAAAGCGGGTTCTGATCTTGATATTTCATTGGATATAAGATCTTGTCTCAAGCATTTCTGTCAGGACCCCTTTGGGAAAGTTAGAGGGAAGACAGGAAAACAAAAAATCCAAAGGCAATTTTAAAAATTACGTTTTAAGATGCCTTTTAATGAGCAACTCGGCTAAAAGCACCTGTCATTTACTCTAAATAAGTTATCGTGAAGGTTTAGTGGATGCTTTACAGTGGTTATTTGTGATAAACTATATTATGTATAGCTCTGAGCAGGCTGTTTCCAACTGCAATCCCATTGAAACTCCTGATGTAAATACAAGTTCCTCACAGGAACAGTATGTTGGGCCATGTATTCCTCATGGGTGTAAATCGTACTACCCAAACCCTTCTGCTCATGGTACAAGGTCCTGCTTTGGCTCAGCCAGAGCTGTTCTGGCAGAGGACCCTTTGACCAGCCAGACATCACTGTTGGCTGCGAATGAGCACTTCCAAAAATCAGAGCTTGCAGCTTCTTTGTTGGCTGGAGAAAGTGGTGGCTTCCGTGTGAAACAACAGGGGGGAAAAAAAAGGGCAGGCTCTAATCTTCATTATTTTGATGTAATTCTGGAGAAATCCTGTTAGCTGCAAATCTGCAGTTATTCCCAGAACTGAAAGCATCGGGGAAGGAAAATGAAACCTTTATTTTGCTAAGCAATTGGTTGGATGGTGTAGGGAACAGTGCTGAATCTGCAGAGAATCAGTGCAAAGAGTGTTAGGAAACAATCCTATCCTTCCCTGTGTCCTGTGCAAGTCTTGCCTCTAATAAGCCCTTTCTGAGGTTATTGCACATGTTGTATTCTGCCATGGAATAGATATATTCTGCTCAGTTGAAGCACAGTGAAAAACTCAGAGAGAAGAGGGATTTTTGGTCTTGTTTGAGCATATCCAGGAAAAACAAATTGCTTTTCTCTGTCTTTTTAGCATCTTCATTTAAAATAAACTGCCTCAAAACTGTGATGCTGTAAAACAAAGGAAAAAGAAAAGCTCTTAAAGGAAATGCTCTTAAACATAAGGATATGAGATAATGAAATGGGCTACTGGGATAAGCATATTTATTGGGTTTGTTATGTATCAAATGTAACAAAAGTAAAGTGTCTGAAGAACTCCATGTGTGGTTCCTTCACACTCTTTGATCACACAATTCCCCCTTTAATTCAGATGCAGTAGAGCTTAAGTGGCTTCATTGATGTGTTAAGTGTGGAATGATTTTTGTATAAAATAAAAAAAAAAAAAGAAAAAAAAAGAAAAAAAAAAAGGACCCCATTATGTGTCCAGAAAAGCCTTGTGTGCACTTGTTTAGTGAGACAGGAAGTCGGTTTCCCACACCGAACAACAGTGCCGAAACACTGAAAAATTGTGTAGGGAAGAAAAGTAAAGGAAACTTAATTTTCTACCTGGCAGAAATCGGCCTCCGGAGGAAGAAGTAGACAATGAGATTGGACTTAAACGGAATAATAGGGCCTGATTGATTTTTTTTAGGAAAATGCTCCACACCATTTATATAGGGGGTTCATGTGCTGCTTTTGTTAGTAAAATGCGAGGCTTTGGTACGAGCGTCTTTGTAGTCAGCCTGCTGCTTAAGTACTGCTCCTACTATGGCTTTGCCCAGAGGAGAAAACACCCAGAAGGACGGCTGTCAGGTAGAAATGCAGCATTTAAATATATATTAAAAATAAAAGCACAGCGCACTACTTTTAGGTCATTTCTTACCACTGACAGCAGTCTACGTGAGGCTCCTTTGAACAAAGCCTTGGATGCCGCAGTGGTGTAAATCAGGACAGTTTCTTTTAGCTGAGACAAAGGAGCTACTCACTGCTTCCGCACCTGACGCTCGGGGCCAGCCTCCCCACACAGCAGCACTGTGAAAAAGAGCATTTCTCCAAGGCCTGAATTGTAATATTAAAAGCAAGACCAAAAGAAAATAAAATAATAAATAATAAAAATAATAAAATAATAAAAATCAGGTGGGGAGTTTTTTTAGGCTGACAGTTCATATGTATTTGCTCATACCTAGGAATTTTAACACGATTAATATCAGGCTCCAGTATTCAGATGTATCTCAGCCTCCTGTTTGGTCAGGGAGTGTTACGGGCTGAAAGTGAAATATTGGGCATTTATTGGTGTTTTCAGGAGCAGCCGTAAGTCCCCAGAAAGGTCAGAAGTGCAGCGGGCCCAGTGCTGTGGGCTCAGAGCCCAGAGTTTTAATGGGAGGAAACAAACCCAAGGTCTGAGGATCAAGACCAGCACAAAGAAATCAAGTGACTCGCCAAAGGTCGCACAATTTGTTGGTTGCAGAGACCAGAATAAATACCAGAATTTGCAAGTCCTGTATTTTGCTGCCATTTCATATTTCCTGACTTTTCTCTGCTTTTATTCAGAGAATCAGGATGCCTCCTACCCCTGCCACAGCAGCGTGCTGTAGTGCTCAGCGCCAAGGTCTCCCCTGGCTTTGGGCGCTCGTACAACTGAGCGGTTCCCCGGGCTCTGATGCCAAAACTGAGGCTATTCAAAACAAACAAGCACAAAAGCCCTCCAAAATGCAGAGTGGGCCTTGGTAACTATTACCCTGAGGTGGATTTGTGCAAAAAAAAAAAAAAAGGTAGCCCCTTTCCTTGGCCCTGAACTGGGGTTTGTGGGACCTCGGTGACGGCAACCATTGGAGGTTCTCCCTAGCCATGTCCCTCCTGGGGTGAGAAGCATTACAGAGCACTTGTTCCTTTCACCTGAACACAAAGCCTCCCTCACAAATACCTGTGCTTCTACATAATCTGAATTTAAGCATTTTTAACAGCCTCTTTTTAATCCTTGTAAGGCAGGACTTGGAGGGAAACCACATTTTCCTAACACGCGTGCACTTCCCCACCGACACACACAGCTCCCCCTCCCACAACCCTGCCCTCCCGGAGCCTTTTCCAGCCCATATAAAACTCTTCTTCCTTTCAGCACCATCTCCCCACACCCAGCACATTCCTTTCATGTGCACAGCCCGATGGCCTTATCTCTCACTCTCGCCCTAATTATGAAATGTGTGGTATGTTGCTGCTCCATGAGAACAGAGAGCTGCCACTGGGCAGAAGTTAAAGGACTCTCCTTACAGCTCTTCAGGCGAGCCACGCTCAGGGCAAATTGTCAGTCCTTGTTTGGTTTTGTCTTTTTGATTCCTTTTTCTTTAAGAATGAAAAAAAATGAATAAATAGTTGAAATTATCACTAAACCCAAAAGCTGCATCTTGCTCGTAAGGATGGCTTAGGGAAGGCTGTTCGTACTGAGCTGACCTTTCCAGCACCAAATACAGGTCTGAAGCATTTGTACATTTGTTTGTGACACCCGACAGACCCCCAGACAGCACGGAGGGTTTGGGTGCTGAGCTCCTGAGCTCAACCTGAGGCTCTGGCTGTTTCACTCTCGCTGCATCTCGTCATCAGCACAGGTTGGCGCAGACATTTCTCTCTGTTCTTGAGAGCTGCAGGACCTCGGTACATAGCAGGAGGCTTTCTGTGTCTGGCAGGCATGTGGTCCTTAAAATGCAACTGTCAGACACTTTGCAGTGGGATTTTCAAAGCGCATGACTGCTGGCTTATGTCTGCTTCCACCGAAGCTGTCTGTAGCAGCGAGACAGCCAGGCCAAGATACAAACGGCTTTGAAAATCCCACCATGAAATATTGTGTATCTGAGAGCTACCTCTGAACCACACAGAACCCCCCTCTCCCCCACTTATTTCAAAACATCAGCTCTTCTGTGTTAGCCTGGTCATCCATTCCAAAAGAGGAACATATTCGTGACCTGCCATCGGTTCCTGCTCCTCCTGACCCTCCCCCTATCCCCACTTTGCCAGCCCGGAGTGAACCAAAACCTGGCTTTTCTGATTTGAGTCATGATACAGCCTGATGCAATTTGAAATGCCTGAATTCTTAACCCCCTGCATGATGGGATTTTATCTAATGGAAATGCCAGCAGCCTTTAAGTCAGGCATGGCAGGGTCTTGCCAGCCGCTGTACCCAGCACGCTAAATAAATGATAAATATTGTCTCACATATGTTACATCTGTCAGAAGTCCCAACATCACACAGTCATCACGTGGCCTGGAGAAGGTGACAAAAGGAGCAAAACCAACAAACCCCAATGTGAGCATCAGATAGACATCCTCTGCCAGTGCAAATAAAATATCCTGTGAGGGAAATAGGCTTGTGAGGAACGGGGGTGTCTTTTGTTAGGTGAGCTGAAGAATTGAACACAGTGGATGAGCATCTCTCCACCCCTGTTCCTTCTTCTGGGGTGGGCATGGTGCTGTTGCTGTTTTCATTCAAGAGGTCTCGTGTTCTGCTTTTAAACACCAGGTTCGGGTATGGGAGGAGAAGGGAAGGTAAATCAAGAAAACTCTGAAGGATCTTAAGCACCAATGTTGCTTTGAGGTGTTAGATGTGGAGTCCCACATCACAGCAAAGCATTTCACCCTGCTGAAGGTTGGAGGATGCTGTTTTACTCGTCCCCAAGGCAGGAATTTTTAGTATATCTTGCTCTAGAAGGTGCATTTGGCCAGGCACAGAGAGCATGAGGGCAAGGCTGTGATTAGTCTTAATGCTACCCTTCAAGAACGTGCAAATTCCTCGCCTGTCTGGGGCTGGTCAGGGTTACCTTGAAGGTCACCCCAGTTCTGCAAAGGCTTGTTCTGCTCACAGGAAGGAGGAAGCAGGGAGAGGGTGAGCCGAGGGAGGAAAAGGCTGTCAGTATGCTGAGCCATGGCTCCTCTCCTCTGCACCAGCTGGATGCCAGGGAGGGAGGATGCTGAAGTGCTAATGCATCTTCCTTCCCTCCAGCAGAAATGAGTCGCTGCAGAGGAGGAGATCCTCAGAGGAGTATTTCAGAGGCAGGGTGCCTCCTGAGGGGAGGAGCAGAGGGGAGGTGGAGCTGCTCCACCTCTTGCCCAAGGCTCTGCCTAAGGGCAAAATCTCAGCCCAAGAAACATATTCCTCTCTCTCCCTCCCTCCTTAAAAATAAGGGTCACAGTGGCATTTACCTTGAAGTCTATTAAAAACCATTGAACTCCCAGAGTGTGGCATGTGTGTTTCCTATTAAGGAAGCAGTTCCAGACCAATAACCATTTTTAATGGCTGTTGTTGTGCTTTGCACTAAATGATATCAGCTATTATTACATGAGAAAGGCAAAGAAGCCTGGAAAATTAAATTAAATCCTTCTGTGGAAATTTCAAAGGGGATCAAAGATGGTTCCCAGCTTTTGCTTGAGCCCAGGTGGGACATCTCCTAGTTATGATGGTAAGGTAGGGGACCCCTGGAAAAGCACTCCTGCAGAAAACAGGTATAATTTTCCCTTTCCTTCTTTGTCTTAAGCCAAGTAACTGTTGGAAGTCAGATGATTTATTTAACACAAATTAGAATAGAATTGGGTCCAGTTAAGCTTGGGAAGGTCAGTGCAACTGTGTGGACAGTGGCAGAGGGCAGGAGGAAGGGTGTTTGGTCAATCCCTTGAGCAGGAGTGCCTGCGCATAAAATTCCCAGCCTACCCTTCCAGCTTGAGGTATCTTTCTAACATTGGCTATGACACATTCATCATCCCTCATTGATAGCGACTGGTATTGGCTGTGACTTACAATCAGTGTGTACTGACTCCTAATTCTCTCTGTGTTTGCTCCTCCGTTCTCGTTGTGCGGGTGCTTGCAGGAGTGAGTGGATGTAGCAGGTAGGATGTGATTTGTCTTATCCTAAAGCACAAGTACAAAATAGGTCTGATGAGTTGTACTCTAAATACTGTTTCTGTCCTTTGACTGTAGTAGGAGCCAAGGATGACTAGGTCTAGGAGTAAAGAATTTACCTTGGGAAATGATGAGAGGGAGAGCCAGGGACGGGTTTTTTGACCTTCCCAATGTGTTTCAAATTAGTTGGAGGCTATGACTGCAAGTTGAGAAAAATTCAAACCAGCCTGATGGTATTGAAGCAAGTCAAATTTGGCTGAGGCCAAACAGTTTGCAATTTAGTTTCAGACCATGACTGTGAGTCTTAAAAATCTCAAACAATGAGTCTTGCTGGCAAGTTGAGCATCTACCAGTAACGTGGCAATGGAAGCAGAGGGTTGTCTGCAGGGTTTTGAGCTCCCCAGACCTCCCACTACTTCTGTGGAAAGTCAAGGTGCCCAGAACTAACCCTCAGGATGGTCTGCACACTCCCAGAAATACAAATTCTCTTTGTCCCATTCACTGCAGTGGAATTGCCTCCATTTAGGCTACATGCAGGAGTACTACTGGTATTACAGAGAAGCTCTTGTAAGTCAAGGTGATTCATTTTGGTTATCCTATTAAAAGGATGCAGCCTGTTTTCCAAATGCACAGAAATCTAACTAACTTAGTTGCTCTAATTAGCCCCTGCTGCAATTTCCACCATGCTATTAAAATACACTCAAATGCAATGAAATGCTTGTAAATCAAGTGAGATTAAAAATCCCTTTGGCTGCAGAGATGTGTTTATCATAAAGACTTTAACATCCTGAATTTAAACAAATGCTGTACACTACTAGGAGAGCAGGGTTCACAGGGGGGAGCAGTCTCTTTTATTGGATCATCTCATGGAGCTGAAGAATAAAATGACAGAAAAAAGAGCAGATTTTCAGGCATGCAAACCCTTTCTCTGGATCAACACAGGCATGAACACATATGAAACCTAATCCTAGAATTTATGCCAGTCTTTACTCATCGCTTGCTAAGCTTATATTTGGTAATGAATTCCCATTTTTTTCCTTTTTTTTTTTTTATCAGATCTGTTTGATTAGATCCCTTTTAGGTACATAACTTCTCACTTCCACTTCTTCTCTCCTCTACGTCTGTGTAAAGAACATGGAGAAAATGGGCCCAATATAGCCAAAATGCATGAGGATTTACCCCCGGTCCAGTTTCAGAGAGGCTAGTTGCCTTGCTGAAAATCAGTTAGAGAACACTCTGGCTAATCTTCAACCAGATTTTTCCCAGCATCACAGGAGAGCAAAGTGGTGATTTGAAGTTGTTACTTCTGTTTGCTCTATCCGAACCCTTCCATCCCTCCCCTCCGACTCCGCCGTGGTGGCTGCGGGTGTTGCAGTGCTGCAGCAGAGCCTTCCTCTTTGCAGCAGTTGTGCAGAAATCCCTTCCTTTCCAGCAGCAGCAGTTTGTTATTCGCCGGGAATAGCTGCAGCCCAGCACCTGTTGTGCAGCCCGAGAGGCTCTGCTCTGGCACCACACACAGAACTTCTGCTCGCGGGACTGGACCAGGATCCTCTCGCTTTTCCCATAGAATTCTCCTTCTGTTTTACCAGACAAATAATCTGTTGCGGCTCTTATTGCTTCTTATCTTTTGCAGCTTGGACTGGTTCCACGCACCATTTTGTTCTCAAAGATGCCTAAGCTGAGTCTTCGGCGCTAGCCAAAACAAATGGGAGTCTTGGCTGCCGGCGTGGCAGCAGCAGCTGGTTCCACTGTGGCTCCCCACACCTAACACTGGGGCAGCTTTGACTTAGATAAAGATCCTTTTCCCTTGTTAGGGGACTTGGAAGCAGGCAGGAGGGGAATGAAGCCCTGTGGATTTGTTTGGCTGATCTTTATAGTGGGGCAGTGGAAGTCTTTATTAGAGGTGTTTATTTATTGTCCCATGACAGCCTCTCGAGATGGAGCAGGGTGGAATGGATAGGGCACGGGACGAGGAACTGAGACACCCAGGATCTGTCCCAGACACTCACCTGCTGTGTGACTTTGAGTTTTCCCTGCCTTGCCTTGCCGTCCCCATTCAGACTGGCAGAACTTCACAGCTGGAGCTGGCTCCTGTACAAACCAACATAAAAGGCTCCTGGTCCCAGCTGGGCCCTATGAGCGTTGGTGCAATGCAAATAGTAATATATATTGTCCAATTTATCAGGCCTGGTGGATATAGTAGACAGTACTGCATCCCTAGGAGACTTTTAATGCCTACAATGAACACAATTTGAATTAGAAAAACAAAGAGAAGGTGTAGAAGAGAGGTGGTGGTTAAAGAATAAGGATTGCAACAAAAAACAGGGCCCAGCAAAGTTCCAAACTCCTGAAAAGTTCAGATCTAGACTCAGTCTGGAGCTCAGCTTTCTGATTCAGTACTACTAGTCCCTACTAGATAGGTACAAAGCAATTACGAGAGCTGAATGAGTTCTCAACTCCTGTTTTGCAGATTGAAGCCCCCTTCTCCATGCTGCACGTGTCCCTTCAGCTGGACTAGAACAGTTAGGAAAAAGGAGGGCTTTGTAATGGGGAAGTTCACAGTAAATCAGACAGGTTTGGGGACTGCCTGTGACTTTGAGCATGTTCCCTGGTCTCTCACTGATCCCCTTTCATGCCCCACCTGTAATAATAACATTTTCCTATAGCTTCTGTAGGACTGCTGTGAGATAAAGGAGATAGAAACATCAAGGTGTTTGGCTGTATTGGATGGATGGATGGATGGATGGATGGATGGGTAAGTAGGTAGGTAGATAGACGATAGATAGTGTTACCTTTGCAGTATGGGAAGGCCAAGCTGGTTGAAAACTTCTAGACACGCTGTCTCTTCTGAGACGAAAGAACATTATGTCACCATGAAAATGCCATGCATTTTATTTTAAAAGGACATTATGGCAAGGCTATAATCAGATCTCTTCGTGCCTTAGACAGCTTCAGAACCTGATTCAATAAAAACATGGCTGGACTCCAGCACTATGAGGAGAAGCAGGGTATCTGTGGGGACTTATCTCTGCCTATAAAACCTCTATTTTGGAGTGTTTTGAGCACTTGAGTCCAGGCTTCTCTTGTCTGTTTGCTATTGAACAGGAGGTTTGTGAGGAGGACACCAAAAAATACAGCAACATGATATGATGTTTGGGTGGGAAAAGCTAATTGATTTGACAGTTTATCAAAAACTACTAAGGGAAAATCAATATAGAGTAAAACAATCTAGTCTTCTGCTCTATATCGTATTCCCAGTGGCATTGTTGATTGTATAGCATCAATGTCATCTATTTCAGATGGAAATGTTACCAACTATAATGCCACTGTTGATGTTTCAAAACGATTCTAATCTCATTTCAATAATAGCTTCTGTCTCTCCTAGTGACACACATGCCATAACATTCTTGGCTAAATTGACAGCACTAATAACACACTTGGTTTTTACATTATTCGGACCACTGCTGGCATTTCTGAGCATTCATGGTATTGCACAGCACGAAGGGTCTGCATCTCCCTCAAAAGCCTCAGGTAAATGAGTGCTGGTAGCACTCTCACAGCCCACCTGGACACAGCCAATGCTGCACGAGCATCTTGGAGAGTCAGCTCCTCCTTTACCAGGGGGCTGGGGGCCCCATGGAGCCCCCGAGCTCAAAGGGGCTGACTGGAGGAGATTTTCTCAAGGTCACAGAGAATAACTGAGGAAGGGCAAGGCTATGACTGAGATGATGGCCAGTTTTGTGGTTCAGCTGCTGGACTATGGACTTCCTCCTGAGGTCTTGTGTCTCTCCAAGTGGACTAAAAAAACCCCACGGGGAAATTCCTTGCTGGCTTTCTGGAAACTCTTCCTTTGCACCAAAGTCTGACTTATGGAACTCAAAGCCTCTGGTCTGGTTTTATGGCACATTTTGTTTTCATCCTGCTTTGAGTTCAGAAGTGAAAAATAAATGTGCCAGCATCCCAGGCTTCTCCAGGGCTGGGTTGAGCTACAAACACACCGAGCAGGTAAAAAACTTCAGCAGACGCTTAGCTACACACTTAGTTTCTACTCTGCTGAGCATGGCTTAGGCTTGAATTTTAGCAAATAGAAAAGCCTCATTGGAGTCAATGGACTTTAAGCCTGAATTTTAAGCGTGGACTTTATCAGAGCCCTGCACTTGAATCTGTTTCTGGAATATGCAGTACACACTTGGGAATGCAGAAACACAATCTTTCAAATAGATCCTTCATTTAAAACAGCTTTCCTCTTCAATTACCAACTGTGGATTCAAATGGTAGGAAAATTCAGTCTTTTCTTTCTGATTTTATCTTTTCTCCTTTCTCTCACGGGGGAATTTTCACGTTATTAGCTTTTTGCGCATAAAACACAGAAAATAAATGAACAACAAAACCTGGAGCAATAGACGAGGTCTTTAAACTAATTCAACACTCTCCTGACATCAGGAGAAAGAAATGCAAGAATACCAGTCCGCTGCTTTAAGCTGGGATTTTCAGAAGAGCCTGTTGGAGTTTGGCACTCAAATCCCACAAAATCCCCTTTATACTTTTCACTTCTCTCTCTTTTCCTTTATTTTTCTCCGCCGTGGGGAAGGCCTGGTGCATTTTGTTAGTGTGCATTATCACACAGTGTTTAGGATCAGCACCTGGGATTACAGCACGTTCAGAGCCCTTGTAGTGCACAGCCACAGACAGATCCTTCACTGAGGATGCCATGTGGGGTGGTGGAGCCAGGCTCAGTGTTTTAGCACACCAGGGCATGTTTTCTTATTTCCCAGCTGTGGAAAAACCTGTGCTTGTATTACAGTAATAGTTTTGTCATTTGTGGCAAAAAACCTATCCTGTTGGGACAAGCCACCTGAAGCCTGCTGTAGTTAGTTGAGCTCTATTCCCCTTCCCTTTTCCCCTTCCCTTTTCCCTTCCCTTTTCCCTTCCTGAGGAAAGTCTGTATTTTCTAACACACCTAGCAGAATTTGCTCAGGTTTGCCTCTCACTGTATTACACAGGCATCACACCTTCAGCACCAGCCAGGGGGATGAACCAGATTCACTGCCCCCGACATCAAGGCTCCGGAAGATTTCAGGACTGTAACACATCTCACATTTCTTGTTCCCTACACCAGTCCTTCCCTCAGTCTGGCAACTGTGCTGATTTCTGACCTCATTACAGCCTCTCTTATGAAGATGAGGTACCAGAATGTAGTGCCTGATGTAGCCTCTGAAACACAGGTGTATGCTATACCAGACTGACCTTTTTATTATTCTGCAGCTTGACTGACTGGCTATCCCAGCCCTTCCCCACAAGTTGAGGAGGCTGTAATCATGGGAGGAATAGAGCTGCTGGATAATCAACATATACAGAATGCCGAAAAGGTCAGGATAATCCAGTACAGAGATGGATGCACAGATAGGTAATACACAAGCAGAACTTCAGCGCTAGATACGTGTTTTCTAACCTTCCAGAAAAGTTATGCTCTTTCTCCTATTCCCCCCCTGCCCAAAGAAAGCCAAAGACTTCTTTGTTGTTTTGAAAATGCATGTAGTCTTCACAGTTTGTCATATACCACAGGCAAAATGTGTTTCCTTCCTGCAGGACAGAAGTGACAAGGTTCAGGGGAAAATACTCGAAACCTTTTGGTGTTGTTTCCTATCAAAAAATAATTTCAAATCTCTTATCTCTGCTCAGGTTTTAACTCTTTCCTTTTTTAAAAAATATTATGAATATAAAAGGTATTACAATGGATATTTCAAGATGAAGCTTGTTAAAAATGACAAATAGAGTGTGTGTGCTTAGTAATTGCATCTCAATGGATGGGATAGGTCATTTCTAGGTGGTCACTTCAGGCTGGAACCATATTGCAGTGTTACAGTTGTCCAATTCTTACCAAAGCTGACTGCCAGCCAGCCACAGGTTTCATTCCTTTTACTATTGCTATAGCACTGTGTACAGCTTTCCATACGGAATTGCCATTTGAATGCAGCTTCATCTTCCTTTCCCTGTAGTGTCATTTTTCCATGGAGGAGGATTGAAATATTCATGGTTTTGTCTTTTCCCCCACGGATACACCATCCCAGCCTCCTGCAGTAGGAGGGCAGATGTCACCTCCTGCCACCTTTTTCATGAAGATTGATGCCTGTTCACTTCTTTCTTTCTGTGTAACTAAATATCCGCTAAACATTTAGCAGATGTAAAGCTGCATGGGCTGGCTGAAGAGGGTGAAGCTTCAGTCAGTAGTGCCAGTGGACAACCTGCTAGTGTCAGGCAGGATAGGATAAATCTTGGAGGGGTCTGTCTGTCCAACAGCTCTGGCCCTAGGCTCAGCTGGTCACCTATTCAGTGGTGAACTGCTCTGTCTCAGTGGAGGTGTGTGCACTTCCAGAGCGTGATTTATCCTGTCTTAATAAGGGTGCTGAAGAGCAGTGGGATGAATTGCTCTTTGGTACCATCTTTTCATTCATTGGGTGATGACAGAAGACTGTAAGTAGGCATACATCTATTTTGCAATCTCAGCTGGCTGGGGTGATGTCCGTGTGTGCAAACACCGAGGATACAGAGGCTGGTCCTGCTTTGTTCCATTTCTTTTCTGCTCCAATTTCTTTTTCCCATCTCTTCTCTGACTTTAGGAGACAACGCAGCAGAGGTTTATTACTAGGACAAGGTGCCAAATTGCTGCAATCAGATCCAGGTTAAATCTGTAGTTCCTCTTAGCCCTACTGACTCTTCCTACCTATATTCCAAACACCAAGGGAGAACAGCTTATGAGCTCAAAACTCCGAGGAAAATGAAGCAGCTTTAGGGAGTGAGAACATTGTGAGATGGGACCTAAATTAATCCCTGCTGTAAATCCATCATAGTCCTAGACTGATTGGGCTGAGAGCAATGCAGGTGATGAACAGTAGACAAAGACATAGTACAGGCTGACTTATTTCTCTGCTAAACCCAGCTACTCTCTTTGTGATTGCTGGTCACATTATACAGCCCCTGCAGGTAATAACATTGGAATGGATAGCAGTAAACTTATTGGTTTTTACTCTTCAAGGTATTCCTTAAATCTTAGGGGCACTACTCTTTCCTTCCAGCACACAGTGCTCAGGTCAAATTGCAAAGCAAGTGTCCAGAGCTTCCTGCTGTATTTGCTTGCCAGCATCTTGCATTACTACATTTTATCCTGCAACATCCGCCAGATGGTGGGAAGTGTCAGCACAGAAATGTGTCATGAGCGAGGGGGTGAGGGACACGTGTAGTTAAAGGACATGATTTGGGAGATGGGGAATATCCTCTGCTCCCCCCTGACCTATTTTAGAGGAAGGAAAACTGGAAAGTGGAGCTTCAATGCTGATGTTGCATGGGAAATCTGCAGCAACAGTAAGGACAGCCCTGTCTCCTGAGGGTCCCATGTCCCTCCCTCCTCGACCTGTGGAGCTCCACCTTGGCTTGCTCAGCAGGGAAAGAACAGCCACGACACTTCACATCAGTGCTCTGAACAGGGGTGGCCCAAACCCTGGTTTGTAAATCTGCAATAGCAGTGCTCTGCTAGGAGCTGGAGCTCGTGTCTGAAGAACAGCCTGGCTGCCTGGAGCAGAGGATTTACCTTGGCACCTTCCTTTGAACGGTACCCCATGACTGTTACCACTTTTTCACCTCTTCCAGAGCAATAACCTGTATTTAAACAGACCAAGTATGGTACATTAATTATTAATATGATAAATATGGCAGCTAATTTAATAAACAATTTGAATTTAGCCTCTACTGCCATTTAACTAGAACTGAAGTCAAAATATAGTCCTTAAAGCATCCCAAATGAATATGTAGTGTGCTTTCTGTGACTGTTCTCATTGTTTGAAAACAATTGAGTCTCAGGAAGCAATTACAATGAATTAAACTGCTTGTGTAACAGCCAGGTAAGAAATGTTCAGGTTATGATGAGCTCCTTTCACATAATAAAGCAGAGTATATAGGTTATTAATCTCAACGGAGCAAGGTTTTCTTAATCCATCTCCCTTGTCCAGACTAGGGTTAAAGCATTCTAAATGACTAAATAGATAAAAAAATAAATAAATAATTTAGTACCCATTCCTGGACAGTTTGACACCAAGGAGTTGGTACTGATCCAGAAAAGAAAAACAAAAACGATTTGAAGGAAGTGATTTGACACAGGTAGGAGAGATCTGCTGGACTGCTGGTTCCACCTCTGTACACTGTCATTCCTTCACACCCAGGTGGGAAGGAACCAAGGAAGCTCAAGCCCTGGCCGTGCTTGCCCCATCTCAGAGGACAACCAAAACAACTTTTAGTTCCTCACCTTTTCTGGAGATGGTTGGAGTTTAGGCTACAGAGGGTCAAGTCAGGTCCAGCACACTCCAGACCTAGTTCCACATTTTCTTTTCTATTATCTGATCCATCCTCTAAGACTATTCCAGCAGTTCGAAACCACCAGAGAATATTTAATTCCAGTCTGTCCTGTTTTCCCCTCCCACTGCCACCACCTATTAACACTTAACAGACCACAAAGCACCACGTTTGCTTCGGGCAGCCTGTGCTGCTCCTGGGCATGGAGATGGCAGGGAGATGAAGGCACTGACAGCTCTCCCGGCTCTTCCCAATCCTGCTCTTGAGGAATGAGGAGGATGTTTCCTGCAGGAATCAGTCCCACACTCTATTTTCCAAGCCTCCTGAAGAAAAAGCCCTCCCGCTTGTGTCTGATGTCCTTCCTAAACACACTGTTGGTTGTTGTCCTCCTCCTCCTCAGTTTACCTGGCTGCAGTAAAATTAAAAAGAAAATTAGCATTTCGCCCTCAGGCAGATGAATTCATCCTTGTCACAAATCCCAGGCAGTTTGTACCTTCTTGGGGCTTTGTTTATTCCCTTTGGCATCCCTGCATGAACTCATCCTGGCGTTACCCATTCACATGATGAACTTGATATATAGCAGCGTGGCTAATCGTGTTACTGAATCCAGGGCCAACTACAGGGGAGGACCGTTAATAGCTGCCCATGCCGAGACAACATGGCTCCATCCCCTGGCCATGAGTCATTCCAGCTGCTTGAAAATGCTATCTTTGTAGATTCCCCTTTGGTCAGGACGAGGAGTATGGAGATTGCTCTGGTTCAGCAGTGAAAATCTCTCCCCATTTTGTAGAAAAGAGAGCTCTTTCAAGACATTCTTGAGCAAAATACCTACTGGTGCTGTGCATGGCACAAACACACCCCAGTTCCCAAGGCCACTGGATAAAAGACACATATGCTGTGGCAGATTAGATATGAGCCATGCCTATGTTTCTGCACTGAATCAACCCCAGAATCAAGTTTGCTGGTATATCTGGTCACAGGACGGGTCTCTGGCATGTGTACAGGGAGGGGAGTGTGGAGATACACAAAGATTTGCCCTGCTTTGGAGCACGGAACCACAGCAATTAGAGATGGAGATTAACGCTGCTACGTCTGAGAACATAATTTCAGGAGAGTCAGTTCTGATTTACAAGAGAAAATGCAGGTCCAGCAGCTCCAAGACCTTGCTGAGATCTGCTTCGTATTTTCCCTCCTGCCATAACCAAACAGTACAAGACACACATGTACATGCACACACACACATGTATGGTTCCAGCACAGCATTTAGGAAAGAGGGGATGTTTTAAATATTATCTAAGTCCATGTAAAACACTATCTTTTGCTTGCCTTGCAGTGGAAGTTAAATGTTTTCTAGATAGCCAAGTATGTATTTATGTATTTATTTCTCAAATAACAGACTAAAACAAAGTGAGATTATTTTTTTTTTTCATGATATTGATTTTTGCTGCCAATTTGCAGGCTCAGGTCATTAATCAAAATGGGCTTTGGATTATTCTCATTTTCCCTTTCCACTGCTGATAGCTGACAAACTCAACTCAGAGATGCAGATCATCCTGTGTATGAAAGCTTCAGAGCTGCAGAGCCTGGTGACTGAAGATAACCCTGGCTGGGCAAGTCCCATCCTGTCCATTGCTTCAGTTGCTGCTAAGCAACGAGGGTACTTCTGACTGTCTGGTCATGTAATCCTTTCATTTCTCCTTCATTTTGAGGAACTGTTTGCAGTTAAACACATCCCAAGCTTTGACTGTAAAGTCATTAGAAACAGGAGAAAGACCAAGGGGAAAGCTGATCTCCTGTGTGGTGAAGGAGGAGCGATGATCCTGTGGGATGGGGAGAGATCTGAACATGGTGCCTCTTTGTGCTTGTTTTTGGGTGGTGTTTGAAGGTTAGAGGGCTGAGATGTGGTTGGCCTGATGGACTTCATCCTCCCTGAGTTACAGACTGCTCATTGCAATCTCTGCACTGTCAACAGCTACCTCTGAGAGCACGTGGAGGGCAAGGGAAGAAGCAACCATGAAAGGACACGTGTGATGCTTAGCTCCAAAAAAAGTTATGAAGGGGAGGTGTGGAGTCTGGGAAGTGGAGAATTTCAGATTGGTTGTTTCAGTGTTAGCCCACGGAAAATTATTGGGAAAAGATAATTGAACCAAGTATTTGTTCACACCTAGAGGAGAGGGAGAATAAGAGGGTGTTGATCTGTCAAGCAAATTGTGCCTGAGCAGGCTGAGCTCCTGTTCTGGGATACAAGAAATCAAACCCAAACGAAATCAGGAGTTACAGACAAATTCACAGGGAGGTGATGTAGGATATTTTGTACTCTTTATGGTGCAGAGCAAAGATGATAGCAATATCTGCCTCCAAAAACACACTGTGCTGTACTCGATTCTATTTCACTACTGGGACATTACAAGGACCTGTTCATCAAGGGCCTCTGTGAGTCTGGGACAGCAATATCAAAAATCAGCTCCCAAGGCACAGATCACTGGGACAACACTGTTCCTCCTGGGCCATGTGTTTGAGAGTACCCAGGAATAAGCACTCAAGAGCCAGAGATTTATTTTTTTTTTTTTAAAGGGAAAAAAAAAGACTGGCTAAAGCAGCGAGTTTATTCTGAAGTGTTTCCAAGCAGCCACGCATCTTTGTTTCAGTGGTGAAAAATCCCTTTTAAAAAATATTTTTATTTGATCAATTAAATGCTACCAATTTCTGGATGCACTAACCACAAATTTGCTGAATTCCTGAGCTAATGAAAGGCTGGCTAGCTTTGACATGAATGGGAGTTTTGTTTGAGTAACAATCGAATAAGGACTTGGCCCGAAGACAGCAAGGAAAACATTTAGATGTTAAATATGTATTCCGAAGACCTTCCTTCAAATCTTTTCTCTTACAGCAACAGGATGGTAATTGTGCTCTCTAGAAGGGACAGTTCAGCAAGACACCCAGCAGCTCGCAGGATTTAGCAGAGTGAGCAAGAAACTATGCAAATATTTTAGTTTAGAAATACTTGTAGCTCCTTTTCAAACAATGAAAGCCTCAATTAAAGCCAGATCTCTGTTATTTAAAAATTCCAGGCAGCAACTGAGAGCGAAAGAGCGCAAGTGAGGGGGAAAAAGTGAAACTCAGGCACAAACATAAAGTCCAAGGTGTTTGAGAGTCAGGAAAATTGTGTCTAACATTAGAACTGTGAGAGCTGAGAAGTCTGAAGCTGTGATTCTTATCTTCTAAAGAGTTTTGCAGTCATCAATACCTAAAGTAAGCTGAAGTACAAGAAATAGGTGACCTTAATAGATATAACTCTGTATGGGTTCATTGTACCATGAAATTAAATTTTTAATCTGAATTGATGAACAAAAATGCTGGTTTGATCCTTCCCACACACAACAGTTTTAATAGTTGGGTAACTATTTCACTTCCAGAATGTAGCTGCACAAACAAGCTCAGCAATGGAATAATCCACTCCATGACCATGGGCTGGGATGTTCCAGAAACTAAAAGGTCCTGGAGAGGTTTGGGTTTTTTTGTTTTTTAAATGGTTGCAAGCAAAGTTTAGGATTATTGGGGAGGTAAAATGATGTTCTTTTACTTCTGCTAATTTGCAAACATAAGGGCTAATCACAAAGTCACCAAAATCAGTGGTCAGTGAGTCTTTGATGGACTTCAACTGGCTTTGGATGCAGTGCCAGTCTATGTTCTTTGCCAGTGGAAGCCATCCTTTTTGTGTATAATCACATTCAGCAACACCTTACCCTCAGACCTCGCCTCATTTCAGCAGGCTTCCCTTAAGAGTGATGCACTTTCTCCAAGTGTACTTTCAAAACACCTACTGCTGGGCTGGATTCAGAGCAGACAGGTTGTCTAGGAGGGAATTGCTGACTGTTTGGCTTGTGACCACTTGATCTCAAGAATGCTAATGCAAGTTATAGAAGCTGAAATGAAGCTATTAATAGAGTATCCTCTGCCAGAAACAAAACCAGATGACTTTATTTTCTTTATTTCATTTTTAAAAGCCAACTCCCTTTCCAATTTTTTGAAGTTCATCAATATTAAAAATGCCCCTCAGTCCATGATCTTATGCATGGCTTCTTTTTCCCCTAAAATTGCCAACAGAGATTTGACAGATAAAAGCAAGCAGAAAAAAAAAATCCTCTCTTTATTAGTATCAAAACCTGCACTTTGATATGTTGGTCAGCTGAAGCTGTCGGAATGGCTGGAGGAATTATCTGCTATTATCTGCCGAGTAAACACCATCACAAAGTGAAAACTGATGCCATAGCATTTTTTATAATGCAATAGGCATGGCCCTCACTACTGAGTATTGGAGCCAAATGTTCTGCCATGGCCCTATACAATAGCCCTCTTTGACAATAGCTCAGTACTTAGTTTGTTATGAAATCCAGTCTATTTTGGGAGGGCCCTATTGTTTCCATTTTATATGTGCTGCAGACTTGTGTCTCGGAAAACACGGAACTAATTGCACAAGTTGTCACTGTTGCTGAAAAAGCTGAAGGTTTTATCCCACTGCGAGGGGACACTGTCTTTCTGCCAGTTAGAGCCTGGGGACAGCTTGGTCCTGCAGGGCTGCACTCGCCTTTGTCGGTGCCGGTGGGGAGGATTGCCCATGAGCTGCCCAGCAAAGCTGATGTGCAACTCATCACCTTTTGGTAATGATTTCTAGAAGTACCAGTGTCTGTCCCAGAGGTATCTCATCTTTGGTACTGCTCAGAGAAGTGTCTCATATTGGCTGCAGTCCCTGAAGGGGGGTATAAAACAGCAAATGCAAATATCTGGTTCTTGGAACTCCTCATTTCCTAAAATAAGGTGGTTTTGTCCCCATAATGAAGCTGACTCATTGCTGCCATTAAATAAGAGGGGTTGCTTGATCTATTCTGCTCTCTAATGGCCTGATTCTGCTCTCCTCTCTCTCACAAAGGACAAGGTCATGTCATTAAAGTTAATAACACGATGCATGCAGAAGTGAGGGGAACGTGAGCTGATTGTGCCTTCCCCAGCCTTCTCTGGTGTGCACTGCTTCCCTCCTACTCTGATTTTCACCTGGAACGTAGGATCCTTGGTGAGAAGTGACTGCAATGCCAAATTGAATGCTTTGGCAAAAACAGCTTGTCGGGCAGTTCCTGTGGTTGCCTTGTTGCTGCAAGAGGCTCCTGTCCCTGAGCATGTCCATGTCCCTCCTCGCGCCCCAAAATGCCCCTGGCTCTTGTCTTGCTCTCCCTGTGTAGATCTGTTGCTTGAGTCCATAGCTCCATCAACTCCACACATCACTTTTTTTCCTTTCCAGACTACTGGTTCTCTCCCTAGCATTGTAGATGCTCTACAATATTAAATCTCTCTAGCATTGTAGATATTAGAGAGATTTAATAGTAATAATAATAATAATAATAATAATAATAATAATTTAATAGTTTCAGGTAAATGAATGATCTAGTGATATACTCAGTTCTGTGTAAGGTAATCCTAGCCCTGGACTGGGGGATCCCCACTGGGGATTGGGACAAGTAGAGAATATCGAGAGGAAAAAGGGAGTGGGCAGTGATGCTCAATGGTAGGTGAAGGGAACTGGTGTTAATATTTCAGACATTCATTAATGTTCTAACTCATAATGAAGCACTGGACTAGTTCACTTCACTTGTGCCATTCTGTGCCTCTATTTCTAAGACTGTAAATAAAAGAGACATTAATATTCAACTCAAGGAGATCATCATCAGGAGCTAGAAATTTATTTGAGCCTATAAAGATGACTAAGAGAAAAGGGTGTCCTTGACTCCTTTCTTTTGCTTTCTTTTGATTTCATCCCAGTTTTTATGTCTCTAAGTAATTACTAAATCATTTTCAAAATTTCCCTTATGTTTACACAGATTTCTTTCAGACTGCCAAGTGGGCTGAGGCTGACACAAAGACTCATGAGGCCTTTTAAGCTTAGTCATGGCTCCACAGAGGAAAAATCTTCCATTATTTTAGATTTGGACTCCTTGCTTTTGTTCCCAGTTCCAGAAGTTCACAGCAGAGCCTGAGGCCCAAGCCTTTCCTAGTCCACACAAAAACTGTTTGTGCATCCTCATGCAATCTTATTCAAGTTACTGTAAGTTTGGACAGTCAGCCTTTTTCTGCTGAGATCGATCTGAGTAAATTTAGAGCTATCGAACCTCATTAAATATGTATTGATGTTTGTTGTATGTGTATTTTTTTCCCTTTTTTCCCCATTTGAAATGATTCCAGGTTTGTGTGTTGAATGCAAATCAGCAAATGAGAGCTGGTGAGCAGTTTGCAGACAGATAACGTTGGTGCACTAGCTCCTGGTCCTTGTTTCATCCTTCCATTTTAGAAGACAGAATAAGTGACAGGTAGCATGGTAATGGTTGTTCTGCCAGTGACAGCATCTATGGAAGGGCTGTGCCCTCCCCTGGAAGCATCCTGTGAGCATTAATGGAAATTAGGGACATGTATGGAGGAGAGTAGAGGTGAGGTGTACAGGCAGAAATGTTTGTTATACAATTTTTATGTCTAAGCTCAGTACAGGTGAAAGGAGGTGGATGACAGCTCATGGCAAGCATAGTGTGTTCCCACATAGAGCAGAACACAGGAGGGAGATTCACCTGGCTCATCTGCTTCCTTCCAGCACTGGTTATGGGGACCAATGCGCTCAAGTTTGGTGTTTTGGCTTATCCATGGGCTCTGAGCATGACTGCTAAGTGATTTGGGGGATGACAGCAGTTGGAAGTGCCTGTGTTGACATGTATGTGTTTGCACATGTGATCAACCATTGGTCTCCGCTAATGTACTCCGTCTTTAAAAGAAGTGGTTAGTGGGCTTGTGGACCAGGGGCTTTAACAGGGAAGTTTTGCTGGAGTCAAACTGAGCTGCACTAGTTTGTGCTGACTGGGGATCAAGCCCAGAGAAATATATGTAAGTGTTTTATCAGTTTTGTAAAATTGTACAAGAAATGGCTGGCTTTGGAAGCTCACCAACATTCCCATTCTAAATCTGGATTGCTTACACGTGCCAAAGCATCTCTAGATGAAGGACCGTGCAGTCATCTTCCAGAAAGTGCTCATATTCTCTATTGACTTGAACAGTGTAGCCCCAGTTATTTAAAATATTGCTGCAATCTGCAGCATTAGAGGGTTTTATGTCTGGTGTGAGTGCTTTACCCTGAAAGTAAAGCCTTTTTCTTTTCTCCCTTAGCCCCCCCAGTGCAGCATGTAAAACCCAAGAAGACATAGCCTGAAAGGCCCCTGCCTTATATCTAATCATGGGAACTATCGCTTAGTATTGGATATTGCCTTATTAAAGCAATTAGACAAGCATTTCAGAAGCTTGTTAATGTTTCTAGAGTGACTTCTAATGAGGGATAATGATAACAAGCATGGAAGGTCTCTGGTGAACTTTAGATAATGATGTAAATCTGAGAAAGGTCAATGGTATTCGTGGATTCAATGATGGCCATTCCATTTCTGTTCATTACCTAGCTCAGCTTTTATTTTCTCTTCTCAGACCATTTATATCTGCAAGAACAGGTTCCTTATCCAATCTGGAGCCCCACCACTTGGTTCACAGATTGACTTAGCTACAAAGTAAATGATGCTGAGCCTCAACACTCCTTGTAATGAGCTCCAGTCTAGACAACAACTGATCAATTAGCAGCAGGAGAGCAGATACAACAGGAGGCACCACAACAATGACAATGTTTTGTATTTACGTAGCAAAACATTTCCCCAGAGGATCCCAAAACACCACGAGGAGCATTGTGTGACTGTGAAAAGGGTAATGCCAGGGGGAGTGAGATCAAACAGAAAGACATAGAAGGGCACCACAGGGAAGTGAGAAATGGAGCTGCTTTGTCAGAACTGGATGGAAAGTTCAGGTATGACAGCAAAGTCTAGAGCTGTAGGAACTGTTTGTATTGGTATTAAATAGACCTTTGCTAGCATAGAAGTATCAAGTAAATACACTCCATCCCCACTGACACGTCTGTGCTGGCAGGCTTCCAACCCATCCTTGTCCCTGGTCAGGCACCATGAGTTTAGTTCCACAGACATCAGTGCAGCACTGACTTTGCACAACACCACGAAGCAGCCCTGCTAATGGGGTGCAAAATTCTGGAAGGGAGCTTGAGAAGGCTTGGGGATCAGACTGGACACTGCTGCAGTGCAGGCTGTCCTGTGAGGTTCTGGCCAAAGCTCTCATGTGGTCCTTCAAGGACGCAGATGTGAAGTCAGAGTGTAGAAGAGGAAGGGTATTTCCACCTTTACCCAAAGTCCTTGCAGGACTTGGCGCTGCCTGTAATTCTGATATGGACGTTGTTTCTATAAAGAGCCACTGAAGTAGTTGGAGGAGTAAAGGAAGTATCTCCAAGTGATAGTCCGGAAGAGCTGTCTGGTTAGGAAGAAGAAGAGAGAGATGACTTGATTGCTCCATTCTGGCGCTTCACTGGTATGTTCATGAGAAGAAACTGCTAGATACCAAAATGCCATTTAATCTACTAGAGATAAGCATAAAAGTCTGTTACCGAGCCAGGCAAATTCAAAATGGAAATGAAGTGCACACTTTCTTTTTTTCCCTTTTTTTTTGAAGGGAGGGTGATCAGCCTGGGGAAGCAAGTCTTCAGTAGGTCAATGAACTGCCTCTTGCAATTGGGCAGGGACTTGAGAGCACCAGCAGCTGTGAACAGCCTTGCTCAGCCTCACCTGGGGCTTCTGCCCAGGCACCCTCCTGCTGATTGCCCCCAGTTCTATTTAAGCTCAGATGTGGCTCCCCCCAGGTTCACCTAAGCTTTGCTGTGGGTAGGTGTCCTGCTGTTCCTGACTTGTAGACCGGTCTTCACAGACTGAGCCTGGACCTTCTGCCCCACCTCACCTTCACTAGAAGATCGCTGGAGTACGAGTCGTGTCCTTGCTGGTGAGGCTGCCCTTACTCCTTTCTGTGCCTCAGTTTACCCCTCTGTCTGGCAGACCCCATTATGCCTGTGTGACTGACCTGATAGGTGCTGTTATGAGGATTAATAATTAACAATGGGATCTGTAAATCTGGGCTGAGCCTACACAGCTTGGAGAATTGTTCCAGGCTTGTACAGAAATCAAAGGAGGTAGAAGTAGTTGTAAATCATTGTCAGGAAGTAGTTTTATGCCTCTGGTGGAAAGAAATATATAAGGGAAATGTATTAAATGGAATGCCTTCCATTCACACACACTTTACTAATATTTTGAGTCTGTAGATCACCTTTTGATTATTAGTGCAAATATTTGCTCTTTGTTTATTATTCTGGGTCTCTTTAAGATTGAAAAGGAAGGGAACTGGGAATGGCTGGGGAGAGGGGCAGATGGGAATTATTAAATAAGTAAATAGAAGGCCAGTCATCACATTAATCACCCCTGTCCCCACCCTGTAAAGATCCCCACGCTGGTGAACCCCTCTCCCAAGGAACAAGGTGATAGGAGCAGGGAGGGCCCATGCCTGGATGTTCTTGTCCAGGACTGGGAGTGGGTGCTTCTTCTGCATCTCACCCTCCTGTACCTGCCCCTGTGAGCTCCTATGGCTTTGGGTAGTACTGAGCATGGGAGGGGAGCAGGCTCAGTTTCATAATAACCAGTAACTGGAGAGAGGACATTGGTTTGGGGAATAATCAGTGCTATTGAGTGCTGGGGCTGAGAGGAGCCAAGCCATGGGGGCTCGCTGGAGGAAACACAAAGGTGATGTGCTCAGGAGAGGAGAAAGCTTGGAGGGGAGATGCAGAGGGTAAGGGACTTGTCCAGGGTTACGTATTTGGTCAAAATGGGATAAACCACTTGCTCAGGCCCAGTCTGAGGGAGCCCTGCTCCTTGGGTGACCACTATTCCAGGTACATAACTGTCACTGATGAGCTTCTTCCCCCAAGTCCTGCCTCCATTTGAAATCTCTCTCTTGGCTTATCAATTTGAATATATCACAGCCAGGGTTGTGGGAATATCTGCTCTGTTTGTCCTCCACAACTTTTACACTTCAGAAGTAGTTATTTAAAAGAAAAACAAGCCCAAAAGAATGCAAAATAGCCCATAAAACCCACACAGCTTTACCATGGAGCATCCCTTTTCTGGTCCCTAAGTTTCTCTCCGAAGGATGTGCAAAGAATAAGAGTTGCTTCATGGTTTGGATGAAATTATGTATCTTTATTAGGTTTCTGTTCTCAGGAAACAATTTATTAGACACAAGAATGTTATGTTATACTACCTCCTCTTTTTTTGCCTGCGAATTTACAGTTCACACACTGCACCAGCAGATAAATCCAGTTTTATTTCTCAATTTATTCACCTGGAACTAAGTGGATTAAATCTTTTTTTTTTTAAAGGAGACTGGCACTGCATTTTCAAATAGAAGCACTGCAAATAATCACGATTGTTAGGCAGACAAATTAGAGGTGGCTGTGGACATGCAGTTGCTTTCCATGTAAACTTTTATGCTCGCTGAGTTTAAATGGTGATTTATTATTTTATTTTTTCCAGGGCAAAATTTACCTTTAATGACCCCCTTTCCCCTTAATAAACCGGGATTGATTAGAATTTGGCTTTAAGAGATGAAAGGACTCCGCAATTATCTACTTGTATATGCCCTTCAGTAAACTACCTTGTCTCCCCCCTTTCTACCTCCCCTTCTTAAGAAGACTTTCCCAGGTCCCTCTTGGCTGCGGTTGAACGATGTTGGCTCATGTCCATGCTGCAACAAAGACCTGGCATTCCAGCTGTCTGCTTCTAATCTCCAGTGTCAGCTCTTGTTAATGTTTCAGCATGAAATCAGAGGGGGCAAAGCTGCATGGAATATTAAAACCATGATCAGAATTCCACTGAAATGCTGATAGTCTGCAAGCACCATTAGGAGGGCCGTCAAATCACTGTCTCGCATTAAATAAAAAGAAAAGATTTCTATCGCTGGGGCGCACGGGAAGTACAATCAGTGAATCACTGAACTAAATTAGCATTTTTTCAATTGGAGATCGAAGTTGATTTATTGTTCTACACAACATTAATGTAACTATGTGCTTGACCTGTTAAGGCAGCTAATTTTTCATTTAAATAGGTTCTTTTCTGTATGCAAAAAGGTTGCAATCATATTTCAACTCCGCGAAGTGATCAGGAAAGTACTGGACTCTTTCAAAATTGTCTTAAGGAGTTTCTCTTCCCTCCTCCCCCCCCCTTATGCCTAGTGGTCAAGGGCAATCAGTTTAAAAAAGAAAAAAAAGCTGTCTCAAGTAATAAGCTTAATTGTCATTTGACTTGAGCTATTTTACATCACTTTGACCATGTAGAAAAACATTTGAGTGGGTGCAAATGTCACACCCCTGAGCCCTGCAGAGGGATCTTACTGCACAAGGAGGATCTGTCCCATTAATAATTTCAGGTTTTGTGAAAGGAGGGAGTTTGTGATTCCTCCACATTTATTTTTCTCACTGTCCTGAGTAAACAGCTGCTGGGTATGACCACAGCCATCTTGTGTTTTCTGTAGGTTTAAGAATAAAAGAAAAGCTCCGAGTTCAGTGACAGCAGAGAGAATTAAAGACTGAGAAATAGAGGCCAGTACAAAGCTCAGTACAGAATGAGCAGTGCAAAGATTCCTGCTGGTTTTAATAGACTTTGCAAGGCACTGTACATGGAGAATAAGTAGTTTTCTGGTGAAGTTTGTTTGGCAAATGAAAATGGTGGCTTGCTGGAAGCGAAGCTGCCTGTGAGCAAGTGTTGCTGGGGAGCCTGAGCAAAGCAGAGCTGCCCAAGAGCAAGGCTGCAGTCCTGGTCTGAAGGGCCATTTCATTTTGCAAATGTATCTTATGGTCTGAAAAGAGAGGAATGGCTTTTTAAGAGGCAGAAATCCAATCTGTGTGTGAAACCTGCTGAGGTTGTCCCTTTCTCCTCGGTTCAGGAGGGTGAGGAGGTAGAGATTTGCAGTCTCCGAGGCTGGCAGGATGCGAACCTGTTTCCCATCTGACTCCAGTATGTTTCCTGTTAAATGTGTCTGCTTTAAACCCGGTCACTTCCAACTGTTGCTGCCTCCCAGTCCAGCATCCCTATCAGGGAAAAAACTTTTGTACAAATTGACATTCTCCAGATGACAATATAGAGCACCGCGGTGCCTCCTCCTTAACAAAGTGAAGATAATATACATTTCCAATTAGTGGTACACATTCTAGTCATGTTCTCTTTTTACTCCCTAACTATCTTTGTTTTGCTAAAAAGCTGTTCAGTCATTAATGAAATCCTGCAGTTCTGCTAATCCTAGATACAATGCAGCTTTTCTCTAGCAAGCTATCCCTGACATAAAACTACAGTTACCCAAGCTCCCCACCACATTAAGATTCGTTGTCATTTGCCTTTCATTACATACCTGATGTAGCACAGTAGCAGTCAAATGTCCTTGGCAGGCAAAGCAAAGTATTTAATTGTATTCGTTTCCGCTTGCTCCGCCTTAGGAATAATTTTTTTCTTGGGAGGGAAGGAGGGAAAAAAAAAAAAAAGAAAAAATACCATATCATGGAAACTTATACTTTCTGCTTGGACGTAAATGTAATTATACTTAAATTCTCAAAGCAATCTTGCAAAACCCCCCCTCCCCAGCAACACTGTATTGCCAGTGCCATATGAAATGCCTCTCCGTAGAGGCGAACAATGAGGCATTCATCAAAGGGAACTAGTGATTAGATGTTTTTCATTTTCAGAACTTTAAGAGATAAATAGGGGCCCTGTTCCTTCATTTGATGTACAGTACTGTTGGGATTCAATTAATCTCTTCTGATAAATACTGGATTTCTGCAATACTATTTCGGAAGAAAGAATGTCACACAGAATGTTGACTTCAATTCCTCAGAATACGGGTGCTGGCTTTCAATAAAGAAATATATTAAAGAGGCTTGGATGACCATGGGGCCTGGAACAGGGCTACTTACAGCTTTTCCAGTGGGCAGCCATGAGTTTTCCTGATGTTTCCCTTCGCAAAGAGACTTTGGATGGAATAAGGAGCACAATGTTAAAACTCTAGCTTATGTTTTAAGGAGATCTGAATTCTGTCCCTGGTTTTTCTGTGGGGTTATGGAGCTCTTGATGTGTTTGTGCCCGATTCTTCTTTTTTAAAGAAGTTTTTTAAAACTCTCTTGAACTGCTCGAGCACTACAGGGTTAAGCAGTGCAGGGATCTCTATACATAATGCAGTCACTATATGTAATTTTTACAGTCTTGACTTGAACATGCAGAACTGCAGCCGAAGGGAGCCATCGCTGGCTGGCTGCTCCATGGCCTATGAAAAATGAGTGGCTGTTTTCAGCCCCCAAAGCACAGCCTGGGCGGTGTGTCTGTGTTACAAAAGCTGTCTCTGCAATTGATAATAATTTACCCATCTATTCCCATTGACAATTTTATTAATAAGATCAATGGCTGAACAGGCCTCAAACACTGAACATGCACCTTGTCACTGCTGGAGCAAATGAGTTGTATTGATGGAGCAGCGTGGTGTAGGTTCGTGGTGCTGCTGCTGCATAGTACATTATGGGTGGGTGCACCAAGAAAATAGGTCAGGTTTGATCAATAGCCCTGCTTTTGTGAGTACTGAGTCTGCTTCTATGAACGGACCAGCTCAATTAATAAAAAATAAATAAATTAGGTAACTACCAAGCCCAATTTGAACTTCATCTGGAGAGGGAATCACTGTGCTCCTGGAAGCAATGCTGAAGTTGTGCCAGTGCTGTGAGGAAGCCCAGCAAAGTCGATGCCCAGCAGAGGATCCTGACTGATGTCTCAGGGTGTTGGTATGGATATTTGGAGCTCTCTGCCCATGCTGCAGTGAAGAGCTGAGCCCCTCAGCTGGTGTAGCCCTATGGGGCGATTTACACGGTTAAAGCCCAAGTTGCAATATTGTGCACACATTTTAATGAATCTGGTTTAAATTGCCACAATCCCTTTTGAGTCCATTCGTGGTTTTTCTCATACTTGCATTTCATTGCTAGAATTTATAATCTGTCTTTCTGTATGATTATTCTGCACTAAACCAGCTTTGTATATTTTCCTATAAAATGACCAGCCATTGATTTGGAGTGGCACACACTGCATTGCTAGGTTGAAAGACTTAACAAATGTTGTTCATTTAGGGTTTGATCTTCCTCCCATTTACCTCTTTGGAAAATCCACCACTGGTTTGGCTAGAGCAGAATCAGACACTGATTAAATACGAATTTACCATGGAGGACAAGATAGGGATTTATGGTCAAACGCTGCAGTCAGTTTCTGGAGCACCACGGAAATATCAAGGGACAAATGGCAGCTGTACCTATGAAAAGAGAACCCCTTTTGGCACAACTCTTCATCTTTGTATTTTAAAGATGCAACAGCTCCTTTGTAGTCCTCGGGGTTGATGTTAGGCTCGTCGAGGTCAATAGGAATCTTTCACATTATTTCAAGGGCCTTGGATCAAGTCTAGAGCCAAACTGCTCATAAAAAGTCAAGAGCTAGACATAGATTTGGGGAGGCACTGGGAGGCCGTTTGATTAAAAAAGTGGATTTTCTGAATTTCTGTTGGCTTTATCAGATGCTTTCTGAATGCAGCCCAGCCTGTATTATCTGTGAGACTTTATGTTACTGCAGTATCTCAAGCTGCACCGATAACGGGATCTCCCAATGTACTCCTAACACAAAACATGTAGAGAGTTTTTGGAAGGTTTAGTCTCTGGATTAACTGAGTGGAAAATGTCTTTCCTTTCAGCTACAGCTGGCCCCTAGCACAGGGGAGGAATCGGGAGAAAAACTTCATTAGGTGTTCCAAAACTCTGAACAAGGTTGGTCATATAATGAGAGAAGGGACAGAGAATTATGATTTTTCACATTTCCTCATTCTTTTTTACCTTCTTACTGTTTTCCCAAACAGAAGACATTAAATGCCTTTCTCATTTAAAAAATATGAATCGGGGGCGGGGGGGGAATTAAAACTCCAATTGTATTTTTTACTCTATAGAGAGGCTAATGCCTGATGGAAATCTAGCCAGCCACCTTGCAAAGAACATGAAAAGATTATAAACCCAATTCCAGCTATGTGAATTGCTTGTAATTTGAAATTGAATTTCAAACAATGAAAAGTAGGAATTTGATGATATTTGATTTCCAATTTGTTTTGTTTTTCCCCACGGGGAGTTTGATTCCTGATGTGCTGTAGTGCCACTGCTGAATATCTGGTGTCATAGGAATCCACGCTCCCCTCTGACGAGTCATGCTTCATTATGGCTATCACCAAAATCAAAATAGCAACATTTTTGCTGACTGTATTGCTAATCCAATGGAGACTGGAGAGAGAGGTGGGTGGGTGGGCAGAGAGCAGGCATAGCAGTGATAATGTCACTTAGCTGGGAACGGGATATCTTCCTGTATAAGATTAAGTTATCAAATTAATCCTAGTGCTGTGATCAAGAAACTCAATTCTCCATATGATATAATTGCCAGTCTGGGCCAAATTTATGCTTGATAGAAAGCCATCTGTGTGTTTAATTCCGTCCAGGTTGAAGTGGGACCCTTGATGCTGGCAGGACCATGGCCACTAAGATATCTGTATGTAAACACCGTTCTTTGGTCTGGTGAAGAACATTATTAAGATGTCTAGGATGTTTGTCATTCAATTCCTCAAGCCCTGACAGCAAAAGGGTCATACCTTCATGACAGAATATTTACCAGTGAGAAGACATCTCTGCTTTGTGGGAAAATGAAAAACTAGCTCAGCCAGCAACTGCAAAGGAAATCTGCAGCCTGTATTTGTAGCACATTAATAACACGACTGGTGACCTTTCCGAAGACAAGAAATGCGTAGAATTGATTGTCCTACCCAGAAGCCATGCAGAACTATAGATCGGTTATTTTCAGACCAATCTTTGTTGTGGTCACTTCTTTGGCCAGTGCAAACTCGGTGGGGGTATAGTTTAGTCTGGTTAAATCCAAATACAGCTGAGTAACTAGAACAATGCCTTGGTGTGGCTGCCAAAGGTACAGCTGCTGGTGGCCATGCTTGAGCTTGGACGTTACAGTCTCCCCTAAAGACAAGGTAAAAGTCTGGGGTATTTTTAAAGCTGCAGAATCTCACTTTTCTAGAATTTGTATACGTATACACACACATATATACACACACATATATACACACACACATATATATATATATACACACACACACTAGATTTTTCATTAGGATCTGAGAGGAGGATGGTAATTCTGGTCTTCAGAAGTTTTTAGTATTTTGGTAATATCTTACTTTATTAGGGAATAAAAATGCCAGTCTAGTGTCCTCCCTTACTTGGAATTAATCCCAAGGGCAGCTCCATGGTTTACTCCTTTGGAAACCCAGAGGTCCCAGATTTCAGGCAATCTGCTGGGTCAGCTTTACTGGTGGGTTTCTCCAGCCTGAGGGTCTGAGTTTTTAGTGGCTTTCCAGGGTTATACTTGGAAACCAGAGAGGGTTTCCTGGGTTATGTCCCATCTGCAGGAAAACAAAACTCTCCCTGGAAAATACTTTGATTTTTGCAAGCTGGCAGTTTTCAGAAAACTCTGAATTTCTTGAGGATCTCTATCTTTCCTAGAAAATACCTGCTTCTGCAGTGACTTACTGCTCCCTGGAGACAAACGGGACAAAGAAAGGCTGTGTGATTTGCTGCAGGCCAAGGAAGAGCTAGAGGAAGCGTAATACTTCTGATTCCTCTCCCTCACAACAGCAGTGATGTCCTTCTGTAAATTCTAAGGTAGTGACAGATCCTCCAGTCCCCTGCCAGACCTCTTTGTGTGCCTAAAAATTGCTGAGCAGCCCTTCTTTGTCTTGAGAACCCAACCAGATGATAACGTCCATGTGCCACGGAGCATTCTTAACACCAGTCATTAGATAGTGTCACTTGCTCTAAATCTCCCTTAAAATATTGCTTTATCTACCCAGTACTATAAACTTTTGTTACAACAGGATAACCAGGAAGGTGAATTTAGGGAGCAAACAACTGGTCTGAAACCCAGTAGGTAATTTGCGAGTTGGGTTTCCTGCAGGAGGGCAGGTAATTGGTACCCAGGAGTGGGGTGGATGGTCTGCTTCCTGTGTGGATCCAGGAGTAATACACAGAATCCATTAGAGAGATGCCTAATCATCTTAACCTGTCAGATCCAAACCACCCTCTTTTAAGAGCCAATTTGTTTTCCTGCCAGATCGATGTTCTTATCTGTAATTGCCCAGGCCATGAATGGCACCCAATAACCAGTTAATATTCAGTTCCATTCCATGGCAGGGTGGGGAGCAGGGAAATGTCTTAATTTAAACATTTATTGTACAACTGTGAAAATGTCCTAAGTGAAATTAATTGAAGCTCAGGGAGAATAACTTATAAATCACCTTGTCTGGCTTGCATAAAATGATATAAGGATATGCTGAAGCCTTATCGTGGTGCTCTGCAGAGCTGGAGAAAGCTTTAACCCTAAGGTTACTGCTGTTATTCTGGCTCCAAGATGGAAGAAATCTGACTCCTACAGGTTACGTGATAAAGGGAGGGCTGATCTAATTAATAATAATCCACAAATTTTTATTGTTACTTTGCATTTTCCCAACATCTCCCTGCAATGGGTTGTGCTAGACAATTAGGATGTAGTGTTAATACTGTCAGCCATTCATCCCTGGTAATTCAGCAGCACTTTAAAGAGGGGTAATAATCCCGTCAGACTGCTTTTCACAGTACAAATATCACCAGAAAATGGCAAAAAAACCCCCACACCAGTGACATTAACAAAATAGGATATAAACAATACTGGCTAAAATACAAGATGGAAATTAGGCAGGCTAATGGGGAATTTGAAGAGCACATAAAGACACAAACAACTTGCAGAGAATTTATTGATTTGCTGGAAACAGTGGGACTACAAAGGAAATACTTGTTACACTTGAGGAAGGTTAGAAGAGCGCTTAAGGAAAATAACAATGCTGCAGGCAAGTAAAACCCATACCTGCCTGTTAACTCTTCTGACAGCGGGTAGTAGGGGAAGATGCAAGGGGAAGACAGGGGTGGAGGTTTGGGATAGACTTTGTGCAGCATCCAACACCATGGAGGCCTGGTTTATGGCTCTGATCTGCTGCTGCTTACAAACAGTGAAAGAGCAAGGAGTTACAAGGATGGAAAAGTGCATACCTGTGATTTGTGAAAGACGTGACTGAGCTATTGAAAAAAAACCCCTGATAATCCTGCTCAAATCAGCTGCTCTATAGGAAGCCCACAAAGTCTGCCTCTTTGGAAATGTTCATCCTGCATATTGCAAATCAGCAAGGCTTAATTAAGCGCTGGACAGGCTGAATGAAGAGATTATTGAAAATAGAATTCTGTAACAACTACTTGATATGATACAGATGAACCAATGCAGCTCCCATAAAGGCAATCCACATCTCCCTAGCAGACGCTTGGGAACAGGTCAACAAACCAGGGAATAAAGAACTGGTTGGCATAATTTATATAGATGTGCAAAAAGTCTGTGGACAAAGTCCCTAATAAGAGGCTACTAAGGAAGCCAAGTACCCAAAGGTTGGCTGGTAAAGCACTGTCATGGATTAGGTGTAAAAAGTGTATCCTGCAATCCTCCCCCCGCAAGAAGGGAAGTAAATGGTCCTTTTTTAACATGGCAAAAAATCAGTGCTGTGCCTAGGGTGTTGTAGTTGCTTAAATATCTTTACTGTTGAGTTGGGAAAGTGAAAAGTAAGGCAGGGAAAGCTGATTTGGGCTAAGCTGGAGGTAGCTGAATGGTTTTAATGGAACCCTACATAGTAAAAGGGAAACCTGAAGGGCAGGGTGGAAATTCCTGGCTGACAACTCCAAAGGACTCTTCAAAAGAATATTGGGACAGCCCATATCTATCTAAGCTATCACTGAAGGGAAAAAAAGAGGTCTGTAAGCCAACAGTTCAATGGTATCACTGTTCAGTCTTACAGCAGTGGCTAAGGAAAACACCAGTGAAGTGGTAGGTAAAAAAAAATCTATGAGTATGGAACACGATATTGAAAATATAAAGATACTATATCAGTGTCCCTTGATATTGGTCACTCCCACACATGCAGGATACAGAATAAACAGAAACAGCTGGGAGACGGACAACAGAAATAATTAGACACCTGCAGAAGTTCTCAAAAGAATAATTTCTTGAAAGAGATTGTTCAGATGAGAGAACATAGGAGTAAATAATAAAAGGAGCAGAGAAGGTGAATTGCAGTACATTCAGAATGGTTAAAAAGAACAGGGTTTTGTACAGTTTACAAAAACCTGTGGAGTTCTTTGTCTCTTGACATGGCTGAGGCCAGGAATCTGGTGGGATTGAAAAATTCATTGAACATTTGTACAGTGAATGGAAACATCTGCAGTAAAATGGATGGGATGCTATTCTTAGAAAAGGTCCAGCACCAACCCTCCCACTTTGGGGCATAGTTTAAATAGCGACTGAGGAAAGGGTTGGCAAGAAACTTCCTCATTAAGGTTTTCTGTTGTGATCCAGGAGGGAATGTGTACTTTCTTCTGAAAAAAATGTTTATCAGCCTCAGATCACTGCAGTAGGTTAGCCATCGGTCTAACGTATAGTTTTTATTATAGCATACTGTCACATTGTCCATATTTTCTGTGAAAGGAAGGGCAGTTTAAGAGTGAATCAAAATTTCTCCTCGTTGCAGCATGGCATCACCAATGCCCATCTGTGCATGAATGCTTAAGGCAGTAATTGAACAAGTTTATGACACTCAATTGAAGTTTATTGAACAGGTATATTTGAGTGCTAGCAATAAATGACAGAGAGAAGGAGATTATTTGCTGTTATTCTGAATAGGGAAGATGAGACTCCTGCACAATTCTCAATTTGTCCAGTTGGGAAAGGACAGAAAATAATGATGAATTTTTATTTATGTGCTGTTTTTTTAAAATTAAGCAGACAAGTAGCTTTTGTCCAGTTCAAGAAGCTCAGTCTCAGCTGAGATGGAGCACACGGCAAGACAGGTGTCCTGGGGGTGCAGGGAATGTCTGTGGGGCTCCGTGCTGGGGGTCCCGATGCAGGGGCTGGGGGCTGCCTGCCCTGATTGCCCCAACCACCTCCCTGGCAGCCCCTCGACCCTTCTGGGTGCCTCCTCCCAGGGCAGGGGCCCAGCCCAGATTTGCTTTGCACCCCTGGATCGCTTCACAAAAGTGTCAAAGAAACCTGGGGAGTCCAAAATTCAAGAGCCAAAAAATTCATCCCTAGGAAAGAAAAGAAACCAGAACAAAACAGCAAAGCCCCAAACCGGGATTTTAAGATGAGCTGAAACTTGGTGACACAAGCAGTAAATTAGACAGCTTCTTGACACCTCCTCCTGGTGTGATTTACTTTGAACTTTTCAGTATAAACAGTGTTAAAACTGTACTCAGGTGGGGCTTTTATGGCCGTGGTTTGCAACTTTCCAGCAAATCACTGCCATGGAATGGGACGGTTCTGTCCACCTTCCCCTGCTGCAAAAGTGACTCGCTGAGAATGTTCATGCAGGGGAGCAGGATCAGATCTCTAAGTAAAAAGCAGAAGAAAGAAAGAACAGCATCATATTAGGCCAGGAAATTTATTGGGCAAAGTAGTTTTGCTCTATTCTTCAATGCCAGTAAAAAGGAGTGGGATCAAATGTGCATGCGTGTGTATATATATATTAATTATATATATGTATGTGTAGCATTACAGGGGAATTTTTTTCTGTTTTGAAATCCAGACCAGTGCAACAGGAAAATAAAATGCTGAGCCACCACAGCAACCTCTTGTCTCTCTCTTCTGTATCAACTCTTCCTCGCAGAGAACAGCATTTCGCTTCCTACTGTTGAGGCAGCAGCAACTAAAGTGAATGTTCATATGTGTGGTGAGGCATTTGTCCCTGGAAAAATAACATCTCTCCTTCTATTAACGTTTTAATTAATCCCTTTTAGTTATGAAATGTAACTTTACATTACATAAAAAAAAATTACATGCAGTCTCTTAATCTGCTAATCCTTTCTCCAGACAAGCTGGTTCTTTTTAAATCAACTGCCATTTTATCAACCCAATGGAGCAGAGATCCGGACTCAACTCTATTCAACAATACATTCTTTTCATGAGAGACTGGCCTAGCTAATATGACACCACAAAGGGCTTGAGGAATTCCAAATACCCAGCTCTTTGGATTAAAAGCATAATAATCCCATGCAGTTTTTTGTTCAGAATTGATAGAATGGTTGTATAGTGAGTCACACTTGTTTGAACTTATCAAAGTAACAATATATCAAGCATTTTGTAGGATGATATTTTATTTTCTCAGGTTGATTCAACTTCTTTCGAGTATTTTTGTTTTTTAAAAAGTGTACTTATGACTGCCAAATGTCCCTGCAGTTAAACAATTAAAACATATAATGAAGCACAGAATCTGATAGCTGTTGTTTCATGACTCCATTTCTATACAGTTTTTATATAGACATAAGCATTGTTTTTACCAAAGCAGTAACAGCAGCACAGTGTGTACCAGTGTAAAAGTAATTTATACTGCAGCTCTTTCCCCTACCCATAGGCAAGCCTTTGCTCTATTTCCAGGCTATATTGTGGAGCCAAAGCAGGACAGCTTTTGTGTGTCAACAAGCCCGTTGGGAGACAGAAAACAAGGCTGTTGGAATTAGCGGCCCAGTAGCCTTCATAAAATCATGTGTGAAGCTCAAGCTTTGGAAAGAAGAGGGGGTACAGAGATGCTATTGCTGGCTGCCACCCCCCAGACCTGCAGCACCAAAGCCCCGTGCACCCCCAGGAAGGGACCAGGCTCCCATCACAGTTGTTTCCTGCTGGGCACGGTGTAGTTTTCATCTCCCATTAATGCCATCCTGAATTCAACCACTGTGAGTCTGCCCTCACTGTATTCCCTCCCACTTTGCACTGGATTAAGTGAGAGGAGACTGGGGCCCAGCGTTTTCTTTCAGATGGGCTTTATAAGCTTATTAAAAAAGCCATCAGTCGCAATTACAAACCAGAGAGCCTCTTAAAAGGGACCCGAGATAGTCACTACCACATTGCAGCTCCTGTTGCAGGAAGGGGTGTTTTCATTACTAACTCATCTTCTGCTGGCACCAATAGGACTGGGAGCAAATTTCATGCCTGGGAGCAAGGAGTTAATGGGCTGGAGTGCCCTGTAAGGACCTGCACTTCAACCAGCATGGGAAAAGCTCATTGCAACAGGGAATACTTGATAGGCTCCAACAGAGCAGCCTCATGCGAGGGCTCCTTGGCCATCACTGTCTCTGTAGGCTTCCAGGAGAGCAAGAAACAGGTCTCCCCTTTACCCTAAGCAGCACGGGACACTCTGCAATAGCTTTTCACCCCAGTTATGGCCATGTACGTGGATTAGGATCCCTGATCCAACATCTCCCCAATGCAGGAGTGTGGGAGAACATCTTATTCTCGTTACAGGGCAGCCACAATTCCCTATTATGAATCAAAACATACAGAACTTGTCTGGCCAGTGGGGCTGAGCTGGCGAAGTGCTGACTAGAGCATGGCCAGATCAGCCCGAGGGCCTCCGGGGATGCTCATTCACTTGCTGGCCTCCACATTTTCTGTAAAAGCTCAGGACTGAAAGAACCCTCCCGTGCTCTTGCCATCTTATCCATGTGCTGCTCCGGGAGCAGAAATGTCTTGTGGCTGGACCAGTGGGTCCTTAGTCATGTCCCCGCAGAGAACACAGAACTTCCTTTATTTTATTTATGTTTTTGTTTTCATTGTCATAACTCTTCCCTTGAGTTCCCACCCCTCCTACTCCATATGGCATCTCACAGGGGAACAATAGGGAGCTCTTCAGGGGTTTGTACTATAACTTCACAATTCAGAAGCACAGTATTCTCTAAGGAGCTGGTTGAATTTTTCATCCCAATTATTTCAATATTTCTACTGAATTTCAAAACTAAACACATTCACAGAAGAATTGGCAGTGTTGGAGTGAATATTTCTCATTTTTACTTTCGACCAACTGTGGAGCTAACCAGAACATTTTGCAATTTGACTCCCTTGCCAATGACCGCTGTAAAGAAGGGAAATTTGGGAAGGGTGGTGGCAGAAATGTTTGCTAATTTCCCTGCTTCTTCTCTTTTCAGTTCGGGGGCCCAACCCTGAGAGCAGCGAGCCACCTCCTCGGGCTAGAGGAATAAAAGTGTTAACGAGGAAGCAAACTTCAATTCTTACAGACACAAGGGGAAAAAAGCAAGAGCAGCCACAATTTTTTCAGGCCGGATTAGTACGCCTTGCTTTTGCCAAGTTAATATTGCTTGCATGCCTCCTTGGAGGAGGGCTAGGTCCTTCCATCCTCCGCCGGTGCCCCTTTAAACAAACACCTCGTAACACTACAGCTATAAATAGCAGCGAGGTGGAAACGGCTGGATATGTTTCTATGCCCGCCTTTGTATTCACATTTTTCAAACACTCAAACCTTCTCCCCTTCCCCCCGCCCCCCAACCTCCTCCACAATGTGTGGTTATATATAGAATATTTATAATAGTCCTATTTCTAAGCAATTTTCACCACTGCCACACAGGAGGAAGAAATTGAGAAATGACTGGTTGTTTATTTATTCATTTCGCAGTGGAAATATGCACTTAATCCTGCACAATATGAGAATATATATGGTGTATATGGTATGTACTGGAACACATAGAGGATGGATAGATAGATAGATGGATGGATAGAGAGATTGATAGATGGATAAATGGATAGATAGATGGATAGATAGATGGATGGATAGATAGATAGATAGATAGATAAATAGATAGATAGATAGATAGATAGATGGATAAATAGATAGATAGATGGATAAATAGATAGATAGATGGATAGATAGATGGATAGATGGATAAATAGATAGATGGATAGATGGATAAATAGATGGATAGATGGATAAGTATATAGATAGATGGATAGATGACTAGATGGATGGATGGCTGTTTCTGTGTGCATTCTAAATGCAGACCATATTGATTTCAATGTGGAACTTATAAGGTGGGAGATACTCTTATCTCTTTAGGAAATAAAGTGTTTTGGGTGATATTTATGAGCAAGATGGTGACCAGCTTATACACCCCATCATTCACAAAGCTTCTTATTTAAGTCAGGGGAGGCACACTGGGGGGGAACTGTTTGCTAGCAAGAAAGGAAATTACAGACTAAGCACAGAGATCCCAGCCCATCCCAAGATCACTGCAGACCACTCAAAAGCAGAGGAGCAGCTTGGGGAAACCCAGCTTACACTTCTGCTCTCAAGCCCCGTGCTAGGCGTTTGCTGTTGGCACCTATTAATGGGATAGCAGGCTTAATGGCTAATAGATGCATAACCCTATTAGCGACGCGTCCTCCGTGTCACAGGAGGGGGAAGAGGTTTAAGGGGATCATGGCTCACACCAGCCTGACACCGTTGCAGAGGCTGGCAAGGATCTCCATGGTCCAGGTTTGATGGGGAGCCAGGCACTGCTTGGACAGGGTGTAGGGCAGGCACGGCCGATGCCGCAGGGTGTCCCCGTGCAGCTTGTTTGCAGGATGAGGCCAATATAGAAAGGAAACAGGACCCATAACACTGAGCCTGGCTTGTGTAGTGCAAAGGTGCATTTAATTAAGGCTGGGTTCTCATTCAGGACCCACTCTGCCCCCTAAAAGAGGGACGATTCAGATGTTCCCATTTTTGAAATCGAGACCGGTGGAGAAGAAAAAGGGGAGGAGAAAAGGGAAGGGCAAAGGTTCAGGCAGTAGTTAAGGCAGTCCTGGGTGTTGGCTTTATCCCAGGCCTCCTGTCCCAGCCTTTGTGAGAGCTGCCTGAAAAGCCTTGTGGGTTTTAGCATGGGATAATGCTTGCACAGAGTCTGTCCATGAGATCAGCTGTGTTGTGCTTGGTTCAAGGTCCCTCTCAGCCAGCTTCGGCCTCCAGCAGGAGCCAGGAGCTGATGCCCAGAGTTTAAGAACAAAGCCAGTAATGCCTGCACAGATTCTCCATGTGGTGTTAACTTCTGGCAGCCTATAGCTTTTGTGCTTGCTAGCTCAGGTGGGCTTTCCCCTGTTTATTAGTCTACATCACTTAAAATCCCTTTTTATCAATGGGCTTTGTAACATCCTGTGCCAACGTGTTCCCCAAATTCACCGTGGGCTGGCTGAGAACCAGGTGTGGCTTTTAGAAATGATTTTTTTTTTTCTAATTAAAAGTGGGAATTCTTTAGGACTGGGACTTCCCTGCTACACAGAGGACGTGAAATGTATAATAGAACAGTAGCAGGTTTTGAGCTATTTTTTCTTGATTGCGTTTGACAAGCCCTGTCTATCAGCTTAGGGAAATGAAAAAGAGCAAGCATCTATCTCAGCCCTTTTTTCATCAGTATCAGGCAGCATCTGAAGGAAAGCACTATTATTTGAAAGGATTAGACCCTGAAGAATGTGCATGGGACATGAGAAGTATTGAAGCACAGTGGGTGACACCAGGAGCATCTGTGATCTAAGGAGCCCTCAGAAAAGCGAGGAAGAATGTGTGGCTGTGGCAATGGGTTCCCTGGAATGTCAAAGGAACATGTGGGTGCCACCGGGTGCTGCCGAGAATGCAGAACTGTCTAGGTGGGCGCCAAGCTATGCACTGAACAATATGAGCCATGCCATGTGAGGCTGCTGTGACAAAGAGGGCTGGGGGCGGGGAGCAGGGTGCTGGAATTAAAACATAGATTAAGCTCCCAGTATGTTTTGCTCTCACTTCTGAAGTATCTGTCTCATGCTGTTCTCCTCTTAATCTGTCAGTTACAGTTAATAGCTGATCAGAGCAGTACTTTAATGAGTCAGCCAGATTGTTTGCATAAACAGTTGCTAGGCTGATGTAACCAACAGCAGTTTGATACTGAATTCTCCCTGTGTGACTTACACCTGCACTCTCCCCTCTCTCCCACCCCCTGCCTTGTTTGCTGCCAGAAAGGCACCTGAGCAGGCAGGCTTGAGTAGCAGCTTGCTTTTTAAAATGCATTTACACCCGTGCAGCATCCTTCTCCTTACCCATTTCCTCGTCTCCCACCACCAAGATGAGATGTTGTGGCTAAGATGCTCCAGGACGTGCCTTCAGGTGTAATAATTCACAACTAGAGCCTTGCCTTTTGCAGCTGGGTGTGAATTATTAAGCTCTGTGTCTCACCTCAGAGTGCCTTTATCAAGATTATAATAATAAAAGCAGTACAAGAAGAGCTAAGCGTGGAGCCCAACTCAGAAGATTAAATTCAAATGCTTTTCAGTGTGCTCTGACATGTTTACAACTTAAATATTTTGCTTTGAAGTGATTTAAGGCATTTCATATCAAGGTAAGAGTTCTGTCTGAAAAACAAATGTTTGCAGTCTCATTCATTAATTACTATTATGAGAGATTTGAGCAGCCCAACGCTCAGAGCTATGCAGGTTCTGATCCAAATCTGATTTCCTTGGCCTCATCTCAGCACTATTAAAAATGGCTTTCCATTTGCGCAGTGCCTTTTTTCTGTGACATTCTGAAAGCCCTTGATAAAAATTAATTAACCCATAATGCAAATCTGTCAAAGCTGGAAAAAGAAGCCCTGACTCTTTAAAGGCATTGCTCTGCGTGAATATCTGGGCAGAATGACTCCCAGGGTGAAGCTTCTGATGATGCCACCATGCTTCAAAATGTACCTTTTAAACCAGTTTTTACGTAATGCTGTGTGGGCAAAGTGAGCATTCAATATTGTTCTCTTCCACAGATGGGGAAAACAGTCACCAAGTGACTAAATAATTTGCTCGTAGTCACAGAGGAGAAGAACACAGTGTTCCTCATTCAAGCCACGTGCCTTTCTTATTTCCCTCCTGCATACTCAACACGGTCTGGGGAATCTAAACATTTAGATCCCTGAATTTCACACAGGGTATAAGGTAAAGATCTGGACCTCTTTTGGGAGCTCACAGTCCCTTGCACGTTCCCTTTCTCCGAGTTTTGTTTGTATTGTGAACAAATTTCAATTTGCCAAGTTAATTCCGATTTTCCTATAATTATGTTCTTGTTGTGGACCAGCTATTCCTTTCTGCTAGACCCAAGTTACCCATAAATATTGGGCATTTGCAAAAGCTGCAGAATTCCACTGTTGAAGTTTTTGCTATGAAAAAGTTAAGATTCTCCTTTTAACTCACAGGTGAGAAAGACTTTGAGTTCCTCCAGGGGACGTGGAGCTACGGAAATGTCATCAAGTTACTGGTGCTAATGAACAGAGAGGATTTCTTGCGGCTCCTTTTAGGATGTTTGGACATTGCTTGAGCACACCTGGAGAGCCCCAACCTGGTGAGGTCACTGTCCATGGCCATCTGCCCGAGAACATTGGCACAAAGAAATTGGCACCACTGGGATAGAAAATGGACAGGGATTCACTTGGCTGGTGCAGCAGGGGAGAGTGTGATCAATATCTCATGTAATTTACTTCCAGAGAAAGATGCATAAAGAACACAGTATAACAAACCTGTAAAAATAGATTATTTGTTTGGTTTTAAATAGAAAATCAATTACACACCAGTTCAGTATTTTAACATGACTCTAATTCGTGTTCCTGTAGTATTTTTGACTCCATGTGCTGTTCAGCATGATTAAAACTGGGCTGTTTGTTGCTGAAGTGTCAGATACACGTGCACGTGTCTCCAAAAGTTCTCTTTACAAAGCTGTTTCTATTTGCAGTTTGTGATCTCCCAGGCCTATTTTTCAGAGATGTTGCGGATCTAGAGTGGCTTTTCAAGGATCCAAGATGTTTCAGCTTCTCCAGTGCACAGGTGATGGGTATGGCTGGGGGTGGTGATGTACTAAGGAGGAAAGAAAGGAAATTTCATTAAACAAATTCCTGTTGTCTTCTTCTTTCAGGCACTCTATAGGTGCTGAAAAACCTGGAAGTGAAGCCTTTTGATTAGTTGCCTTTCCAGTGGAGCACACCTGTTTTGGATAGGGGTATTTATTGGATGGCAAAGGCTGTTGGCTCTGAGGAGCTCATTGAGGGCAGGTGCTGGTGCAGAGGGCAGGTGCTGGGAATGGCACCAACCAGACCAGTTTGGCTCCTGCAGAAGCAGAGTTTCCACACACCAGAGCACAGCTCATCCTCCCTCCACCAAGGTAAGACATTCTGGCTTCTTCTAAGGCAATTTTGATGGTGTTATTTGTAGAATGTGTTTAGGTGAATGTCCTGGAATTTGATTCATACAAGTGGACCTGGGACTTGTGCGTTTCTGTGATTTCAGAGGCTTAATTAAGGCTCCTTGGTCTTAATTTTCAGAGGATAGACCTGCTTACCTTGAAACAGCTTTAGGGAGAAATAGGGGCACTTGGGAACTGTACAAATCAAACCAGTTGTTATTTATTTCAATTCAAGTCTGAATTGCACCAGCTCCTCTTGGACTGGTAAGGTTTATTACAGTAATCCCTAGGGAGATGCTCGGAATGGTTTTCCCATGAGCATGGGAAGTGAAAGTCTTCCTCTTGTTGCTTCCAGTTTCTTTCCCCCTCCCAGACAAAGTAAAGCTTTTCCATGTTCTGGGCCCCTCTTTTGTCCCAGGTTATCACCCCAGTCTGTATCACTGTTGTGCTGGTTTTTGTTGGAAGCAGGAGTGGTTCTGGGTTGGCAGAACAGCAGCACTGTTTGTGTGTGGATTTGCTAATGTTGAACTGAGAAGGAGCTCAGTCTTTGTCTCAGTGATGGTGTTCACAGGGTTGCTTGCCTTTATCTGGTCCCTATTTTATTGAAATTTGTGTGGAATTAAGGATCTTTCATGTCTTTACTATGTGTTCTTGGTTTGTTTGAAATTAACCCGAACGTTTAAAACTCGGGAAGTGCTGGGAGAACACAGACTGTGAGGAACCAGGTATTGTTTTGCTGAGAAAAATGTTGCTTTTTCACTGTTTGTGTTTGTAAAGAGTGTTTTGCTTTTTTTTCAATGTTTGTTTATATAAGAAACGGAAAATGTATGTTATGTCTGTGCCATCTCGGTGTTGTTATTGTTATTATTGGTACCAATGCTATAGTCATTGCAGTTGTAGCTGTAGTAGTGTCTCCCAAACTTGTGGTTCTTTACAGAGTTGACTTTTTTGGTGGTTTTTTTTTGGTTGGTTGGGCTGTTGAATATAACTCCTAATTGAAATCACAGTAAAACTCCAATTACTTGCATGAATCTAAGATGAAATTGTATTTGGTTTGTGTTTGTGATTTATTTTTGTGTGTGTAAGAACTACTGGCCCATAGGCAGCACCTACCATCACTTCCCACCCTGGCTATGTTCTTGATAAATACATAGAGGAGGAGGTCCCTGCTGGAGTACTTGGGGTCTGAATAAACAAAGCAGAGAAGGGGAAAGAGAGGCATTGGTAATACAAGGGAAAACACAAACCCAGAGCTGGTGGCTGGGCTCAAAGGACAGTGTGGATCTCCTGATGCTGCAACCTCTGGTCTAGGCTGCCCTCCCTATAGGTGCTTCCTCCCCTTCATCCACACTTAGTGATGCTCACTCTGCTTTGCACAAGTGCTGCTGCTAAAATATTCCCTGGGAGTGTGAAAGCAGCTGCTCTGGTAAAGAAACAACCTTGCATGTTATTAAGGAATCACTCCCAGTGGTTCAGGCTCCAGCATGGGGTTGTGAGCAGCCACTGATATTTTCCATACAAAACGCCCAAAGGGAATTAGGTGTCTGGTCATGTTCATAGCTGTGTAGTGGGATGGAGTCGGTGTGCAGAGGGTTAAAGATTAACAGGGCTGGATATGACAGGCTGATGTGCTTTCCAGGTAATCAGGATAAACTGAAGCTCATTATAAGAGGGATGAGCCTGAGCCGCCTGTAAAATACGAGCACCTTGGAGGAGGGTGGGGCTGCTGCTTTCTTAGAGAGAGTCAGGGAGCAGAGGCAGGAAGGGAAACGGGAGGTTTTATTCCTCCCAGCTGATAGGTCTGAGGATGGCTGCTTCCTCATTTATTATTTCTTTAGCGAGGCTACACGGGATAATCGATATGCTGCAGAGGTGGGTTTGATAGTGCTCATACATCCTGGGTGTGGTGTATGGGCTGATCTGAAAGTGCTGCTCTGAAGCTGTGATGTTTTTTCTGTTAAGCTGCCAAGACAGATCCCTATAAGTGGCTGGGGTTTTATTTTTTTATTTTTTTTCCTTCTCTTTCTCCTTCCTGAGGCAGCAGTGGGAAATGGCTGCCTCGCTGAAAGAGTCTCAGTGAAGCTTTGTGCCTTACATCCAGCACGGTTATTTTCTGTGCCCAGTCTATTTAAACGGGTGAGATTCTAGAAATGGGCATCGTATGTGTGATGCAGAGAAGATGGGCATTTCTCTCTCTGTCTATAGACCTTGCTGTACATCTAAGCACATCTGCCCTGCAAAGGGCTGAGCTCCCCAGCCCCACCTCACTATGCTGAGTTTAAACCTTTGGAACACATCATTTCCATGCTCTACAGGGACTTTTACAAGAGGATTAAGATACTTCTCTGGCATGTTGTAGGGAGAGAAACATTATTCCCTTTAAAATAAAAGTATTAGAGAAAAAAATGCTTACAAGTGTGCTACAACTAGGTATCACATTTCCTAGCACGGTGTAAGTGCTCTTGCAGGTGGGCTCCTGTTCTCTATAGAGCTCTCAAACCTGGGTTAGGTCCTGTTGGATATTCACCTGAAGATAGGGTCTGATGATGGTACATTACAGGCAGGATAACGGGGAAGGGAGATTGCATTCACGTGGCCTGCGAGTCCCTTGGAGAGCAGCAGCAAAGTGGAATTTATAATGACAGCATAGTAGATCCTTGCAAACCTCCAAAACAGGGTGGGGAGTTCAGCTAAATAGAAATTTCCCATGGTCAACATAGAATTGCTAATTACTCTGAGATTTTTTTTTCTTAAAATCAAATACAAAATTTCCCTGAGCTATAAATGGTTTCCAATACCCGGAGTCCATTTGCTCCTCTAGGTGCCTGACTGGAGGCTGTAGAGTAGAAGGATGCCCAAAGTAGCTCTGCTCTTAGAAATGTGGGTAATTTACCCAATGTTGGCTTTCTTTTGTCTTTTCCATTACCTCCAGACACTTGCACGAGGAAAATGCAGCTTGCTGTTTTAGGAACTTCAATATTAGTAATGTCACACTCTTTAAAAAAATAAAGAAAAATCCCTTCAATGTTTCCCCATAGTTTTTCCAACCCCTTGGCCACCTATCCTCTTTCTCCTTGCTTGACTTTGTCCTAGTTAATATTCCAACAGGTGTTTCCTTTTTCAGTGGAATTTTTTAGGCCGATGTCTCAAGAGGCCTTCTGCATAATAATGCTGTATTCATTATGTGGCAGCGTTACTGGGAGAGAACTTTATTTTCTTAACCCCACCATTTCCCCTCCTTTCAGTGAGTGTGGGGGGTGGAGGAGGGAGTAAGTTGTGATTTTTCAGCATCTCCTGCTACTTTATCTTCCGACGAGACCACCGCGTGGGACCATTTCAGATAAGCCCTGCTGGGGGGGTGATGAGAATTAGGGGAGGGCGACAGAAAGTCTCCTTTCTCACACAGTCTGCAAAGCATCTCAGCTTCTGATTCCTGTTTGAGAGACCGTTGGCCACAATAGAGTTAAAAATAATGAAATTAAAGCTTGTAGGCAAGAGAGACTCATCCCTTGGTGCCCTCTGGTGCGTTCCGATATTGCCAGAAATTTACTGTGGTGACATTTTGGTTTGAGGGTTAACAGGAGCCGCTCGTTAATTCCTACAGCAATTGGAAAGATGCTCCGAGGTGACTTCTCTGCCTCTTGTCAGACTCACCCCTTTCTACCTCTGGATGGTGCTGAGCTATCACTGCCAGGGTGTGCCAATGTTACGTGTGAACGTAAAACTGAAGAGCAAATATTTTTGTTTCAAGGTTTTACCAAGTTTGAGACCTTTTTGGAAGAAGGCTGGAGGGGTCTCAGAGCTGTGTGCCAAAGCATCTGCTCAGGTTTCCTGGTGTGTGAAATGGTCTGTCCCAATGTTGCAGCAGATACGGTGCAGAACTGAGGACCATTTGCACGTGGTGCCTAGGAGTTTGGTTCATTTCCAACAGAAAACCCAGGAGGGAAGAATAATAGTAACAATGCAACATTGTAAGATTCTCACGTTATTCGAGGACTAACAGGAGGGGATTTGTCCCCAACTGACCAAAGTTAATTGTATTTCCACCAAGCCAAGCTGGTGAAATTCATCACCACGTGGCATCACGAGAGATTGTTGGGGGAAGGAGCTTAGATACCCTTCAAACTCGAGTCCCTAAATCAGGACCATATGTGCCAATATTTTCTTGTATACCATAGATGTACAGTATCACGTAATTATATATTATGCATGTCAGGGAGGGTAAAGAAAGGGGGATGTGAGTGCCCAAGCAAATAGACCAAGGATAGATTGGGTGGTTCTGTTATAACTCCATTAAAAATCAAGTGCACAGTAATGCTGTGCTATTCTTAGCACAGATAACTTTTAAAAAGGTTAAGACCGATAAATTTGCTTGCTGTTGCAGAGCTCCTAATTCTTGCATGGAATGGGGTAGGTGACCTCAATATGATGCTACAAATTATTGGAAATGGGACAATTGCAATTCTTGGAACCTTTGGTATTGATTGCTTGAGTAAATCACCTGTTAAATGGCAATCTAATTTGAAAGGTATACATTGAACTGAATTAATAAGTGAACTGATCAGATTCAGATGTTTAAAGAAAAACCACAACACTGCTGGCTGGGTTGATTGGATGCTTATAAACAAATGTGGAAGCAGGAGATGAGATTACCATATGTACTTTAGGCTTTTTTCTCATATACTGTGTTAGCCAGACATTTGAAATATCAACCAAGTAAAATGTCTCTATCACAAAATCTTCACTGGAGAGTAAGATGTTCCTGTTTCTTCGAGGTGGGCTTTGTGTTAAGCAGCTATTATAAGTGTTTTTCAGTATTTCAGATTATGAATAAATACGATTATTTATGGATTCCATCCTTTATGTTTACATTGCATAATTACTAGCCACTCTTGATGCTTCATAATAATTTACTTTATCGTATTAGCTAATCTATTTATCAATGTAAATGATTATTCCCCAGTAAATGAATTGGTATGCTTTTGACTTCAAGTGCCCTTAACAATATCCAATGCATGGATTCAGGACAGCTTATAAATTTTAAACAAAGCAGCCCCTGACTAAATACCCAGAGAGCAGACCTGAGTTCATCTGGTTTCTGGATCCTACAACAGACCTTGAGTTCTTTGGAGCCACTTGAGTCAATTCTGGACCCTGGCTTGCTGCAGAACTGAAATGCAGGGACTCTCAGATAGCAAAGGGGATTGAGGCTCCTCCCCTGGAATAGCTGGCTGCTAACCAGGCAATTTTGGATCCCTGCTAGAGACTTTGGTACCTGAAGACCCCCTAAGTCTTTTCTGGGTCTGGCCCAATCTGCTGAAGGAGTTGACAGTCAAAATGATTTATGGGAGTGAATTCTAGACCATATGCTGAGTGAAATCTTGGCTCCATTGAAGTGTGTTGTGGGGGAGGTGGGGACACTGGCCTGGATTTCGTGGCATCAGGTTTACAGCTGCTGTCTGCATGTGGGAAGGGCAACGGGATATAGAACAAGTAACTTCTAGTGCTGGCAAGGAGAAAGGAGCAAGCTCTGGGTCTTGATTCCTCTGTTTAAGTCAATAGTAGAACCACTGTTTTAAGTGAACTAAGGATTGAACCTAGTAATGACAATATGATTTCCTGTGTCTATCGTATGTTCTGGGTTTGTTTCAGTCATTTAAAGTCCCATCACTTTCCTTTCTTTCTTCTTCTGCAGTCACTTTATTAACCATAGGACTGTCTAGATGGTGATGTGTGGGACCTCAGACATCAACATACATTATATAATACATAAGCATTCTCCTCCAGCATGGAATCCTGGAAATGTTTTAGCACGTGCTTAACTTAAGGTAAATCATTCTCATGGCTACTCTTTCTGACCTGTGACTCTCTTAGGGTGAATTTGTAACCAAACTCGGAATTCCCTAAACTTCTGCTGCTTTGCAATGCATTGCAGCTCTTAGAGCTATCAAAATTAGCTTTTAGGTGTGTGAAATTATATGTGTGAAATTATAAAGATCCTTATTGTTAGTGTGGGGAGAGATGTATCTGCTTGGCTTCAGAGGATGGAAAAACTTCTTGTTATTCTTGAAAAGAATGGGTTATTTCCTGGATCAGGTACATAGCTGCTCAGTTGAATCTTGAGATCTTTGACTTGCAACCAACATGCTGGAATGTTTTCCCTGTGCAAAAACGCAGGACATGTGAGTCAAGTCAACTTGTAAAGGCATTATGGAACTTGCATGCCAAGAAGGAATTTTGCTTGATGCTAACATTTGAGAATTTTCATTTAAAAATGTTTTGCTAGCTAATGCAATTTTATGTGCTTAACCAGGCTGATGTGCCTAAAGCAAACAGGGTGTTTAGTTGTTTTCTTTTTCCTCGAAACTCTACTACTCTTTTCCCCTTTCTTTTTTCTTACCATATTTGATTGTTTCGCTTTATTCATGCTTTAGATCGACTATCTCTTTCAATATTCAGTACTGAGAAGTCAAAGAAATATGACAACTTGGTATGACATCACAGTGGTGTAAGTCAGCTGTTGCCCTTGGTGATTTTTCTCAAAAATTGTGTTTTGTAAAGCAATAAAAGGTTATTTTGGATATGAAAGACGAATGCAAATTTGAATGCTGGTGAAGCAGACAGATGTTGATGACAGAGCAGGACTAGAGGGAACACGGCAGTCATTTGCTTTGCAGCACAACACTGGGTACCACAGACCTCAGCAAGAATATTGAGCTTCTGTGTCTGGAGCAGCCCACTAAGTTCACCTTGGCAATTGAATTCAGGAGACCTGTCAGTACACCAGACCACAAAAGCCTGGGGGGTTTTTTTGTGGTCAAGTGAAGGAGGATTGTAGAAAGTAGGAGGGCTCCAGAAAGTTTTGGACATTGGCACAGAGAACTGGCCTGCACGGACAGGACCAGGAGCCACTCTGTCCTCCAAAGGTAAATGTACTGCATATGCTAATTTACCCTAGCTTTGTGTGAAATCTTTTTTAAAGCACAGCATGAGAGAGTAAAGCAATCCAGGATGGGCAGATGGTATGGAGGAAATAGTTGCCTACAGCTGCTGGGAGCAGCAAATAACAAAGCAATAGCAGCCAAAACATAGGCACATCCAACTATGGGACAGGGAAAGCAGAGGCCCAGAGTCTGGGCAAAAGCATGAGTGGTGGGAACAAGTTCATTTTTCAACATTTGGTCAGTGATGGGTCTGCCTGTGAACTGAAATATCATCTTGTTAATTTTTATGATCCCTCTGCACTGCGTCTCCTAGAAAATCACTAAAGAATTAGCAACTCTGAATCGTTATGCTCTAAATTTTGACAGAGTAAGTTGACCTAGACCTTATTTCTCTAACCAGCTAAACAAGATTGATTCCTAAGAAGTGTTTCTGTGACTCCAGGATTTAGTATGAGCTGTTGACTCTCATCCAGAGCAGAACAACTCTGTTCTTCACTATCAACAGAGCTGTTGTCAGGAAAGATTTAGGAACAAATGAGCTTGAACCTTAATCTCTCCACAGAGGTACAGTAGAGAGCATACTTGCTTACATTTCTCCAGTGCCCACCTATTGTGTAGCCCTTGAGCAAATTAACCTTTTAGAAAACGAAGTCTGCAGCTATGATATAATCAATGTTTTCTGGGTGCAGAGACACATGAAATCAAGACCCCTAAGGAATGGTTCCATGAACTTTAAAAATAATAAACCCAGTAATGGAAGAATTTATTGGTGAACCTAGAGTGCTTACTAGACAACAAGGTTATTTCTTTTCTTGGCTTTTTTTTGTTGTTGTTATCTTCTAGAAATCTATAGCAAGACTTTGATTGTATTAAATTATATAAAATAGGTGGATCCTTAGACAAGTGATCATTCCCAATGAAGATTGAAACTTTTCTATAATTTGGGGGAAGGGGAAGATCTATAGAATTCCTGTTACATCACAGAAGTTGTTCAAAAAGTTTCTCTGGTGAGAGTTAGATGCCTATGACAATTATAAATCCCATTTTCTAAAGGCATTATTCTATGCATTCTCCACTACAGTTTGTGGTTTTTCTCTGCATCTTCAGTAATTCCAAGTAGCACTGTGGTCCCACGTGTGGTCTCAAGGTTGTTCCCTATGTCACACAAGAAGTTTAGGACTTGAAGAGAGATTTGATGTTTTTAGATCAAAGAGCAGGGTTTTCAAAACAGAATTATCCCTTCTTTGAGTCCTTAAAAATTGTGTTTTGTAATCAGTAAGTGGTGGATTTATGACGTGAGAGACTAAACAATCTGTACCTCTCCTTTATCAGCAGCATCACACTCTCCTGCATTCCTCCTCTGCTCCTCTCGCTGTGATCACCCTGGCTGCTCTTAATCATAGCACACGTGCAATATCATGGGGGCAATGGGACCCATTAGGCAGTAGACCTGGCAAACTGGGTACACAACTGTTCTGGCTCTGCACCCACTGCAAGGCCATAGCCAGTTAAAAGGCAAACCAATTAATTTAAAAAATAATTTGCTGCTCTGATAAGGTTCATTTGACATGTGGCAAAACTCGGGAAGAATTTTGAAAACCAAGGGGGTTTTGTTGTTTTTTTCATAGAAAATAAGCAGCTTATTTGAAGATCAGTCTTTAAGGTAATGAACATCCTGCAAGGAAAACATTTACAAGTGCTGGCTCTATAAGAGACTGAGTAGAATGATGTATTTAGTTGATTGAGTCTCTGCATGTGTTACTTCTATACTGTGTGGTTTTTCTTAGTTTTGAGATCTTCCAATTAAACCAAAGGAATCTGGTGTTTTACGAGGCATTGATGGGTACTAGGCTACCAAACAACAAAAAAGATCTCGCTTGAAACAGAAGTAGCAGTCCTATAGAATGGAATTTTGGGGGGTCACCCTCACCACTGCGATTCCTTTTTCTCTGCCCTGCAGTATCACAAACCACCTTCTGAAACACTTCTTTTATGAGATCAGTTTTGGGCAGTGTAGTAACAGTAAGGTATCGACACCTGTGTGTTTAGTTTCTAGGATATATCGGTGCCAGGTGGGAAGAGAGTGGGAGATCGAGTCCTTGCAACAACCTTTGCAATGGGATCTTTACAGCAAGCGAGAGAGATGGGGAAAAATAGTCAACATTATTTCAGCACAGTGGGGAGGAAGGGATGAAAGCTCTGCAAATGAATTCATTGTGACAACCTTTGTGAAGAATCTGAGTGTTTGATCTTCTAAAAGATTTAATAATTCTTTTGATAGATTAAAGAATAAACTGGGTAGGAGGAGGAGAGGAAGTTAACTTTCCTTCCCTGATTCTGTCAAAATAGTAAATAAAAGCAAATCCCTAAATTTAGAAAGCTTCTCCCCACACCACCTCTCTTTTGGGTGTTGGATGCATAGTCCAAGCATTAGATAAACACTTGGAAATATGACCCTTTCAATAAAGATTGTGGACAATGATCTAATTTGTTTCTATCCAATGGAAATTGATCTAAAAAGCAAAGTAATTGAGTCCTTGCAAACCATATTTCCACTATGTAATGATTTATGAAGTCTTATACATCTCCAGACCTTCAATCATAACTGATTTGTTGTGGTTCCTTTCCCCCCCTGGCTTTACCTATATATTCTATAACTTTCTGAGGCCTTTCGGTATCTGAGCAACATGGGGTCTTCCCTGGCAAATATCTTTAAATGACATCCAACTGAAGTTCTCTGCACTGACGCTGCTAAACTATATCCTAGAATAATTTGTGGTGTCTTTTATCTTGAAAAACTTTGCATATCAGACTTGATCCTTAAAGCTAACTGAGACTCATGGTGCTGTGATGCAAAAAAAAGTAAAATTCTGTTAAAATTTTTTGAGATATTGTTTAAAAAGACCCAAACAAAAGCCCCACAAAACCCCAGGAATTCTAAATGGGTAGATTTTTCTATTTAAAGACCTGGTATTACTCTTTTTAAAATAAGGAAAATCTCTCTGTTGCAGAAAAAGATGTTTTGGGGAATAAAGAAGCGCTTATTCTTAAAAATTAACAGAGGGGTTTTGGTTTAGACTACCTTTAGCTAACAAACAAAAGACAGTGTTGGCTGGTAACAGCTGTCATATGTGCAAGTAGAAAAGGGTAGGAAGACTGTATAATCATTTCCTCATCGAATGCTGAACAGCCTTTCGTGTGATAAGACCCCAGGGTCCTACCGAGTGAGCCAGAAACTCGTCTGGACTAGAGCTGAACAGGAAGGGCACTCAATATAGGCATCTATTTCAAAAGACTCCACATAATGAAGATTAATTAGATCTTCTTTACCGATCAAAAGTTAAATACACATATCCAAGGCCTCGGGCTTCCTCTTTGGTACTGAGAGTTTCCATGGAAAGGCAAGAAGAATAAAAAGTGGTAGACAGAAGGAAGAGGGTCAACTCCCCCATAAAGTTACTTTAAAAAGGTACCAAGATTGACTTTGCTTATTGACATACGAGCATAAAATGCTGTAACATGTACTTGTAGCACAAAGCAATGTAGGAATAAGATTACCTGTTTGTACTAATGCAGCTGGCTTCTCCAACCACATTATTATGTGGCTTCTTTTCAGTGGCTGAGGCCATTACTACTTTATTTCATGTGCACCATGTTTAGATACACACAATATTCTTCTCTTTCCAAACTTACGTACCTACCTCTTCATTTTTTTCAACCTGAGTCTATACCATGAGCTAGGTTTTGAATGGACTTCAGTGTTTTGCAATGCTAGCTTTCCTTTCTGATCTGTTGTTCTCCGAGACATCATTTGGTCCACAGCTCAAATGCAGTCTGGAGCGATCTTGTTCTTTGATCCTGTGGTTTCAGGCCTAGGATCTAAACTAATCTCCTTCCAAATGGGAGTAAGACACTGATGCAGCATGTACTCGGATTTAGGATGGTGGAAGGGGATGGGAATGACCTGCTTGTACTTTTCTAGCTGAAGGATATGTTCGAGTAGTTGGCGGAAAGGGGGGGCGGGCTGTGTCTAATGCAGTCAGCAGCACTGGCCACTGCAAAGGCAAAACAGGGGCTTGACTTTATGAAACACTTATTAGGTACAGACTGTCCCCAGTTGCTACTTCAGAAGCAACAGGCGGTTGCTATCAGCACAAAGAAAACTTGGGCCACGAGTGGAAAAGGAGCTGAGCCCTGGCTCCTCACGGAGTGTCTCCAGCACCTTTGGGCATGCAAAATCCTTGTAGTGTCTGATTGTCAAGGCTGCTGACTGCTCTCATTAACTTCAAGTGGAACCGAGTGCTCAGCACAATGGAAAACCAAGCCCTTCACTTCTTTAAAGTGATCTTTCGGGTTTCATATTTATTTACAAAACAGGGTAACATATCCTGAACAAGCTTTTTTCCCCTTGCAAGGAGTTTTAGGTAGACACGTCTAGGAAACGCATGTTCTCCTGGCACAATGGCAACTTATGAATAAGATCATACTTGTATTTGCATTAACACGGCTGGCTTCTCCAACCAGTTTTACATAATCTCCTTTTCAATGGGTAAGGGTGTCATTTCCCCTTCATTTCATACAACCGTGCTTTGAAAATGTAGGGAGGAAGTATTTAAAGAAAGTCCGCATTTTATGAAAGGGAAAATTGCCGGCGTTCCTTTGTGTGTCTCAGTAGGATTTGGATAGATTACTCATACTTAAAAAGGAAGGGAGCTTTTGCTTTCTCTTCTTCTTTTTTAAAAACTTGCATTAACAAGATGTATTGACATATTACAGAATCTAAGCAATGCTGGAGAGTAAATCAACCACAACTTTGTCCGCAAGTTGCAACAAATTCTTAAAACATCATCACCTTCCAAAATAAAATTGTCACTTTTTGGATACAGGCAACTTTTATAAGGACTAAAGCATCACATATTAGATAGGGACCACAGCATGCTCTCTCACTTTCTCTTTCTTTCTGCTTAAAAATTGATACTTTTTTTCTTTTTTTCCTTTCTTCCTTTTGATCCAATAAGCTTGGTACGAGCACAGCACATTTTAACAATTTTCATAAATCAAGCAACTGGAATAGATTTTAATACAGAATTGTATTACTGCAAGAATGCAAGGCATGCGGGCTCTAAGCACTAACATTTCTATTAGTTGAATGGAAGCCAATGCTTTGGCTGTAAGCATGTTAAAGGAAAATAATTCTCTGCTATGTTTCTGGGGTCAGTGATGTCAAAAACCCTCCCTGTAAGTAACTTGCAACTCTTTCAAAGTTGTCCTTGTCTCATGGGTGTTACAACTGGTCAGTCACAGTTTGAAGAGTATGTTTTATTCTTCATGGTCAGATATGAAAGTCTATTGAACTATTGTTCTCTCTCTGGAGTTCGTTGATTAAAGAAGTCATGTAGAAGTGGAATATCCAGCTTCAGTATTGTAGGGAGCTATTAGTCTGATGGTACCTTTTCATAACATTTTTCTATCATTTATAAGAAGTACATTGATATTTGCTGATCAGCCTTTGTCAATTTGACACTTGCCAATCAACCATTAATTATAATTGTCCTTCTTGTGAAGGACACTCTCTTCTATGAGGTCATAAAGACATTTTATACACTTAAATGCACTCTGTGCATATGTGTGTATGAATCTATGTGCATATGTTTATTTACAGATGATGTTCATGGTAACACTACTTTTTTGGTATAGTTTTGGTATTTCTCTCTCATTTGTTCCTATTTGTTTCATTTATCAAATGCTACTCATTGCTAAATTGCTAACAACATTTTAAAGGTAGAGGTGAAATTGCTGCTTAAAACTGAGGGGAAAAAAAACAAGGACATTTTAAAGGTACTTTTGTAAAGAAAACCTGTTGATAAATGTTCAACCATCTTTCTCATCTTTTCCTTGAATGAAGAACTTTTTGTGAAATCGGTTGATGACATTTTCATCTAAATCAGTTTATAATCTTATATTTGAAAGGTACTTAGTTCAATAGGGCTATGTACCTTCCCTGAGATTCCTAGGTAACATCATATCAAGCACCCTATCTCAAGCATGGATAAAAGAGAACACTTGGTTATTCTCTCCCTCAAAAAAGGTGGCAAATAAATTAAGGCATCTGACAGTGAAGGTGTCATTCATCAAGCCAGTTTGATAGCATTTCAGTTAGTATTTCAGCACTGAATTTTATTATTTTTTTGTCTTGACATTCCACAGGTTTTTGATGTCTTAGAGTGGCCATAGTCTCCATCTCTGAAAATTAATCAGATTTTGAATTGTCTTGCAAGGCACCACGTTTGCTAATGATGGTACTTGAACTCATGGGCTCCTGAGCATGGAGTTTGGATTCCCAACATTTGGGTTTTGAAGTTGCAAATCTAAGGACCTGAAAAAATTATTTCCATTTGCATGTACCATTCTTTGGAGAACAGAGTCCTCTTCTAAATATAGCAACATGTATCTGTTGTCACAGGGCAAAAAGATAGCTTGGGCATTGCAGATTGCTCTTCTGCTGAGGGGGATACTGGTATGTTCTCAGTTTAATTGCCCTATTTATACTGGTGTGCCAGTCTTGGAGCAAGAGTGGTCAAATAATATGCAGGATAATCCCTTCTTATAGGAATCTCAACCTAACCTTTGTGACTGGTACCCAGAGACTGATTCTGGCTCAAGAACTGACCTCAATCAGAGAATACGGCAAATGCAGAAAGCAAATTATCTCACTGCTTCCAGAGTTTGCTCCCGAAGGACTACAGAACCTTGCATAAACAAAACTAATTATAACACACACAAAAAAATATAATCATAAAACTAAACCTTTGCTTGCAGGCTAACAAAAAGGAACCTGGAAGAGTGTATGTCACAGTGCCATCTACTGACGCCAGGCACAACGAAAATAGCCAATTACAGTAATAAATAAATAAGCCTGGGAGTCTTGGAAAGGATTATAGTCTTATGCTTAAAGGAAGGAGGTGACTGCTAATTAAGCTGACAAAAGAGAGAAGCTCACCTACTGACAGGTTATTCATCCCACAAATGTTAGGTTTGTCTCCAGTGCAATCTGTTGGTTCTTGTAATTCTTGGAGAGGCTGCAGCGCTGGAGGAATGGCTGACCATAACTCCTAGTGCCAGCTCCCATATTTCTATTTTGTCTTGGTGAACGCTTTATACTGTAGGAGAATTACAGCCTACTATGGTGAGCAATTTGAAAACATAAAGGAATTCCATAAAGGAATGCGATTGAGGAATAAAACCTGTTCAGTCTACTGTGCGATAACTTTATCTGACACAGAAAATGAACAGTAACTTGGAGGCAGGTAGGAGCAACATGTAATCCAGTTGACATAAATGAAAAGATGATACTGGCAGAAAATTGGGCTGCATATGAATATAAAGGCTGTTGAATAACAGGGAATGGAAAATGACGTGCTCAGCAGCTGTAAGGTAAAGATGAAAGAAGTTCAGAAAGCACTTGTACAGCAGAAGCCAAGTACAAGTCAATACAGACCAAAATCCTTCACTCCTAGAAGCAGAATTAAATGTTGAAGCCTCCAGTTCTAGCTGTGTTAAGGGTTGCCAAATGGTAAAGTGTCAAAACAATTAGTTTATTCTCTGGTTGCTAATGTGCAAACTAAAGTGGTGGCTGAGATGTTCAGCAAAAACATTACTAAGTGAGATGATGTATCACTTTCAGCAAGTCCAAGGTAAGAACGAAATGAAGGATGAAGAGAGTGATTGGAAATTGAGAGGCAGATAAAACTGAAGTCAAGAGGTGAGGAGACTGCAGAATGTTGATTGGGAAAAAAAAATATATATATTCTTAAGCCTTATGTCAAGTACAAGAATTCAGAAGGATGGTAAAAGTGAGCACCTGAACTGCACTTCCTAAGATTCACTCCGATATGTTGTGGCAGATGGAGCTGACATCCTGGAAGAGGCTGAGGTGAAAGTAATCATGAACGATCTTCACAAAGTAAAAGTAGAAGAAATATTAGTGCTGTTACAAGAGTGCAAGCAGGAGATGTTTAGATTTATGAGTTCTTTTGGATAGCAGCCACGGTTTGTCTTTATTTCCTTGTAACTGGTTCTTGGTTTGAGCTTCGTCAGGTCATCAGATTAGTGCCATTAGTGCCACCAGCTCGTGGTCTTTTAGTCCTTTCTTTGGATCATCTAGCAGGCAGGGAACTAACATGTGGAGTGCAAACATGATATGCTTTGGGGGGGCTGCCTTGATAAGTAAAAGGAGTGGAAATAAGTAAGAATAGAGAGGGGATTTTATTATGGCACCATCTGTCTCCTTGCTGTTGATATTTTCCTCAACTTTTCACAATGATTTTGAGAATTTGATATAAGGATGGGTGTTGTAGGTCACAACTTTGCTGTTGAGGGGTGGTTTCAGGAGGGAGACCTAAGCCATGATGATAGCAGTCCTTGCAGCAGAAAGCAGATGTTTTGCTGAGGTCAACTGGATGACATCGATCTTCAAAGTAACACACACTGAGTCTTTGCTGGGATCAGGGCCAACAAGTGAATTCCAGTTTATTGCTCTTCCTGGGTCTTGGTCTGAGCTTCATGCAAGGCTTTTCTCCTGATGGTCCTATTTCTCATTCCCTTCTTCCTTGCATTACTGCATTTAAAGTCAGTTAATGACAGTCCAGACTTTTGTTGAATGACCTGTGCTTAGATGGGGTCTAGCACCACGATGCAGTCAGCTGGGACAAACACCCACTGAATGTTACTGAACCCTGGCAAGTGTTTTCCTATCATGTTGCCATGTATTTTCCATCTGATCCAGAGATTTCAAAGAGCAGTTTAACTTTTCTTTTTATAATTTAATTGAAGAAGTAAAGGAAGCTTCTGATTTTTACCAGTGGATCCTGATGAGGACGGAGGCAGTTTAAACTTGACTGACCTTACTGATGCAGGTCACTCCTCTGGGACTTTTGTTTACCTCCTGTTGAGCTGCTGAAGAGGGGAGGGGTGGGGGAGGAAAGCAGCTTTCAGTTGCTAAACCCCCTCGTGGTATTGAATTCTAACCAAGTACATCCAGCCCTGCCAGCCAGAAATGCCAAAAGGAGGGAGAGCTGCTGAATTGAAAGAAAATCAGGATTGAGAGGATGGTAGGGAATATGAAAGCAGTGCTAGGTGAGTTTATTTGATAGGCTTATTGCTGTTTTGTATCAGGAGATCATCTGGGAATAGACTTGGGTTTTCTGGGTTTTGTATTATTACTGGGTTTTGTTCCTAAATTATTAGTACATGTTTTATGAGAGCAGATTCTAGCATATTGATGAGTTATCACCAGCTCTTTGCTGTTCTTGGGTAATCTTTGCTGCTCTGAGCTGAACTCCCAAGATGCCAAAAGCTTTTGAACACCCTGAGCTGTGGTCTGAGTACAGGGGAGTTCCCGGTGCGCTGCCCCTCTCGGGTTCACATCCTATTTGCATGGTGTGGAGTGGTCACTTCAATCATGGGGTTTTCTTTCTGCTACCTGGCTGAGTGACTCTCAAGGGCCTTTCAAATCATCCACGTGACTGCTACTGCCACAAGTACCCAGGCAAATAGAGTAGCCCTGGCACTTTGTCCCCGTCTGCAAAGCCGTGGGCTGGCAGCACGTGGTGTGACACTGGGAGATGATGGGCACCAAGGTGTAGCCTTTGGCCAGGCTCCAGCAGCAGGAGGTGGCAACCTCTGGTCTCTCTCCCCTAGAGAGAGAACTGCAACACATTCTTTCTGTGGGTCTGCAGTGTGGATCTGCTGTGCCTCCCTGGTATGGACCATCAGTCCCTCACTGGCAACAAACTTGGGAACAATTTGGAAAATGCCTTAAATAGGAGCCTTCTGCTTCCCTGCCCAGGCGGAGTGGTCCCAGATAAACAGGATGGAAAAATGACTCTACCTTTGCAGCCATCATATGCTGTGATGGACCATCTCCTCACCTTGGGGTGGTGGCAGGATCACCTGCCAGATTTAGCCTGCAGTCCTTTCTCTCTAACTTTCCAATCTTTGACCCTAGCAGAATCACTTCATTGTGTGTGGTGGGAACTCCACGTAGCTGCTCATTTCACTGTGGACTTTATTGTACCTATTGGGGTACCAACTCAAACCTAATTTAACCACATCCTTGGCTTTGAGACAATGAGCAGCCCCTGTGGCATATTCTCAGCTTATTTATTTTTTTGAAACCCACCAGTCTCTTTGCTGAGAAGCAGGGTGGTGTTATTGGGAAACCTAGGAGACACTCCACACTGGCCTTGTGCAGGAATGTGTCTTTGCTGAGCGTGGTTTCCTACAGTGTGCTATGCATCATCTAATTCATGCTGATTTATTCAGAAATCTAGTCTAGCCATGGCTGTCTGCTTTTCCAGGAGATCCTGGGTATGTCCTTTCTCTACCACACTCGATGGAGTATGTTTGCTGAAGTTGCTGTTGCATACACCTGAGCAATAAAACACTTACAGCTATTTCAGAGACTGTTGCAATAGGCAATTTTCCTCATTAATTTTACCATTGTAAATAGGACTTCATGAGGTGTGAAGGCATGCAGAATCATGCCTGATACTATCCCCGATCCTTCTTGCAATGCCAGCCTTTTAAGGAAAAAGGCATTGAAATGGGAAAGGGGTATTTTAGGGAAGATGGAGCAAGAAGCTTGATGCACCATGAGAGCAGCTGCTCTTGTGCAGCTCCACATCCAGCGATGCGGTGACTTCTGCTCTCGCTCTGCATCAATTGCTTTGTATCAATCTACCAATTACTGAAGTGCAATCTGCCAGTCCACTTGGATGTGTTTTAAGGGACACGTTAACATTAAATACACTTTAGTGCAGGATGAAGACTTTGTAGGTGGTAAAGCTGCCATCGCTAGCACCAGTGGAAGGACCATTCTTCCACCGAAGGGTGCAAACAGGCTCTTGGCTACCACTGCCTCTCAGGGCAAGCAGAATCCAGTGTACTTGGAACCTGTTTAGAAGATTGTTTGCTCAAATTGCTTTTCCAATTACATAGATCTTTCTTCTTTGCTCCATCCTACAGAATTGTTGTTTAGATGTGTATCTAGTGACCATATCCCTTTACAGGGTGGCCAGTTTCACCCGAGAGGACCATGATATGCTGAGGAACTCTTTGGTCTGTCCTACCCGAGACCATAGAGACTTGATAATGCCTTCAGGACCTTGCAGGAAGAAATGGGATATAAAAATGTAACAACAATGATTTCTTTCTTGCACCTTCCACTAAGGAATCTCTAAGCATGTTTCAAATATCAAGGAGTGTTGTGCCCTGGGTATAGGTGAAAAATGGAGGTCCTAAGAGGTAGAAAGAATTGTACAAGGCTAGATGCAAAGCCAGTAGCAGATCAGGAGATAGAACCCAAATCCAACCCTAGCTGCAGGAGTTGTCCCCATCTTGTCGTCTGTATTGGGATAATTTATAAATAAAAATACGTACACAAACGCTTAATGTCTGGTAAATATTTTGATATGTCTTTTTCACAGAAAGAAGGGTTCTCTTCCATGTTAGAAAAGCTGAAGTGATGCCCACACCTCCGCAAACTAGAATATGATTTGTTGTATGCTGGTTGTTTGTTATAGGATACTCTGCTCCATCCTGTCAGTCACAGGGCTACACCTCTAGTTGACTCTCCTGTAAATATTAAGACACACAATAGGTAGTGATAGGTCAAAGGAGAGAAGATCTGGAATTATTCTTTTCATATTCTGAAAGAATGAGCCTTTGTTATTTCTCACATTTCCATATTTGCCCCAATTTATGGGGTAGATAAGGCTTAAATTTTGAAGAATTGCTGTTCATATTGATCTAGCTTTTAATGTGCAAACAATGAAAACAATAAAACTTGCATTTAAAAACAAACATTTCTAACAACGGAGCTACATTTAAATGACACAAATTGCTTTTGTGGGCTGAATTTAACAGAACACCCATGAGGTTCCACTTAAAAACAACAAGCCAACAAAAATCAAATTGCATTGTTTTACTAGCGAGCAAAATGGTGAGCGAGCCTTGGGCTACATTTTCAGCATGTTTTTTTGGAAGATCAAAGCTTAAATCCCATTAACCCTTCAAACGTCAGCCTAGTGAATTCATTTCTTTACCTCTGGGCTTCTCAAGCTCCCTTTAACACGAACCAAACTCTTTGCCTACATCTGATCCTTTTTCCTCCTCCTCCTCCTCACGCAGTCGGTGCTTCGTTTGTCTCCCCCACCGGCATCTCTGCGGAAGTGCCACCTTGTAAGTGGGTAGAGTTCAAACAGACGGTTATTCAACCCACATAGGTTTCCCATTTTGCTAACTTGGAGATCTGCACGGAAGCCAGAACTAAAATAATCCCTTTTTTCCATTTGCTGTGGCACTGCGTACCCCACTGGCAAGTGGCTGAATGAGATGCACTTTGTTGACCAGCAAACCCATTTGTAGAGCAAGTTGGGGTCATTCGGACCCCTCCCTACTAATGACCTCCTCCTGGACATCGGGTACATTGGCACTTTGAGGTGTCTGGCAGTTGGCTGCTCCTAGTGAAGGAAAGCTGATTCGTGTTGATGTTTGTCACAGCTGCTGTCACCTGTTCCAACCACCACTGGCCACCTTGTGTGCCTCCTATTCACATGAGTGAATGCACGCAAGGTGCCTTCTCCTGAGGGCTGGCTGCTTTCTCAGAACCAGAAACTAATGCCTTTGCACATGCATGCCTGGTCTGATGTGGCAGGCTGGATTCTAACCTGACTTTCCCCTTATTTCACCATTCTGCTGGGACTCTGTTTTGTGTATAAGCACAGAATCCTCCAGATAGTTACTAATTCCAGATATCTGTGTGTCCGTGTGCGTTTTGTAATGCCATGAAGATTGGGAAGATAGAACAGATGCACGCTCCTGTATAGGTTTGTTTATACAGGGAAGCATGGAAAGATTTTGATGCACTGGAGAGCAGCAGCGTTCACCCCCTGAGCACTTGGGGGCTGTAGGATTATCCAGCCCAGCTCGGGATGATACCAACAGTCCAGTTGCATCCTTGGAGTGTTCAGAAGCTTGCTAGAAGGCAGGGGTCAAAAGGGAGGATTTTCCTTGTGTGTCTAGGATTAATTTAANGGTGAATGTGTCCCAGCTCATACAGAAGCAAACTGTACTTCCCAGCCCCGCTACCCTTGCCGGGCCTCCTGCCGACATGCCAGAGTTCACTCTTAAAATGATTCAGTTACAGTACCAGCCCCACAGCTGTCTGCAGCTGTATGCCTCCCAGCTCCACACAACTGCCTTTTCACACAGCCACAGCCCCTTTTAAAAGGGTTTGCTCCAACAGATTGCTGCAGCCTAACAATGTGTAAAACATGGTGCTTCAGACAGGCTTTCCTTTTTATTGTGTGGGCTTTTTTTGGAGCCTTTTATACCTCCAGATGAGAAGAGCTATTGCCAAATAACTCCGGAGCAGGGTTTTTTTTTCACCTGAGTACTCCTCAAGGAGGGTTTCTTCCCCCTTCCCCTTTGGGAATGCCTCATCTTGCTTTGGTCCTTTCTAGGAATAAAATGAGAACTCACCTCACCATCCTTTCTTTTGGGGTGATTGCAGTGCAAAGCCCTGAAAGGCCAAGGATACAAACCAGGCTGTGCCCCCATGGGCTGTCTCCTCCTGAGGCCGTGGTCTAATGGTCAGGAATATGATGGGATAAAGGTTGGACTTGATGACCCTGGAGGTCCCTTCCAACCATAATGATTCTATGATTCTCCTCAGCACCAGCAGGAACCTCTCCTGTGGGGTGGCAGGGAGAACCACTTTGTCACCCTATAACACTGGGCACAGTCAGGACCATGGGTTATGGCAGAGTCCCTCCATCTGGGACACAAGCTGCAAGCACAGAATTAATTCTCCCTTTTCACCCTTGACGTGGATGCTTCCCAACAAATGCCCTGAATCTGAGGGAAGGGAGCAAGAACCAGAACCAGCAGCAGTTACTGGTTTATTTTGCAGCGTACTTTGCACAGGGTAGGGTTCAAGGAGAGGGTCTCTTGCTCAGGAGTGACTGCAGTCAGAGCAGAAGGTGCAGAAGTTTGGCACCTTCCCTCCTACTTTTATTCCACCGTCAATCTGTGAGGAGGAAAACTGCATTTTACGCTGGGTGGGCAAAAAATAACATTTTCCAATGTCTTTATTTCTGGTGGTTTGGGACTATTGAGGGGCGGTGAGGGTTGTTACTGCACATAGCAAGGCTGTTATTGCTTCCCCTTCGGTACCACCCAGGTCATGTCTATCCCCTCGGGTTCCCCTTCTTCTACCAGGATGAGGAAATTCAGAGAAAGGAGGGAAACAACCCAAAAAAAGCAGCACTTGTTTCCCTTTGTCTGTCACTCAGAACTCGTACGTGTGTTTTGGGAGAGAGGGGGAATTAAAAATCATCTCTAAACAGTTGGCTATCCCCTATCAGACGTCAGTGGAGAGGAGCTGTGAAGCTGATTGCCTCTGCCACCCTCTGCCAGTGGTTTCCTCTCCCCAGCTCATGAGGTCTTGCAGAGACTTGTCCCGAGACTCCCGCATACCGCGGCGATGCCTGTCAGGACCTGGCCTCTTCTGTCGTGCTGCAGTTTTTCTGGGGATTTCATGAACGTGGGGAGTTGGAAACCCAGATCCCGGGGAGAATTTCCCTACACAATGGGTTGCATTTTAAGAGGTTTGCTCCAAACGGAGCTCGGTGGCCGAGTCCAATTTCCAGTGTGAAGCGAGGTGTGATTTTTAATTTCGTATTTATGAATTCTTTTTTTTCCTAATCCCATCATCATTATTCTGCTCCGAGGCCTTTGCCAAGTGCTGGTGTTTGGTATTGATTTGGAATACAGCTAACTCTCTTGGTGCCAGTTTGCATGAAATCAGGGCTGACCTGGGAACTGTGGCCAGAGCTGGTAGTACAACCCACAGGGCTTACACAGCTCCCTAGACGGCTTAAATCCTCTCCCTCCTCCAAATTGGGCTGCTTTTCAATTAACTGGAAATGCACCCATTTTATACTGGCTGGAGAGGTGGTGGATGTAGTTTCCACGGTGGAAGGTTTAGATGAATGTGGTTTCCATCTGAGGCAGCAGCCTCGCCACCTCCGGGGGTGTTGGCATCAGAGGGGGGATACGGGGTTCCCACCCCTCTGGTGCTCCCAGGAGGTCAGGGCTGAAGCACACCAGGCTCTCCTCTCTGCAGCATGGCAAATGGGGATGCTGAGCTTGGTCAAGCTGGGACTTTTCACTGGCCCCACGTTCTCACAAGCCGTTTTTGTAAAGGGAAAGCTAATATCTCAACTCTTTCCTTTGGGAAGTGTTGTGGGATACCCAGGAAGCGAAGGCATCAAATGAGCAGGACCTTCTGGGATCAGAAGACATCCTGGAGGCATTAGATATGGATGGTATTTGATACAAGAACTGAGGTTTTCCTGTTTTATTGATTTAACCTATTTGTGGCTGTACGCGCACAATGGGCTACATTATGAGTGCCATGTGGATCTGTGCTCCTGCCAATAAACCCAGAAACCCCCCGTGAGTGAGCTGAAGGGCAGATGTTTCCCACCCAACCGCTCATTCCTCCAAGGGGGAGCACTCCCCGGGCCCTCTGCAACAGAAGGCACAGAGGAGCACATTTCTGCTTGTGTGTTCACTTTTGGCCCTTGGGTAGCAGCAGATAACTGTGCAGTTCATTCCCAGCAGAAATAATGCCTGTAGGCTGAGGGGTGCTGGAGGAGAACGGCTGCTCTCAGCTGGGCTGTGGAGCACGGCAAGGGCTCTGCAGCATGAACACACCTCTACTTTCTGAATATTTTTGCAGCATATCAAAATAATTTACTGATCATTTGTGTTTATGTTCATGCTCCTTTGCTAAAGGAGGGGATGAGAACTTTATACCCAAGTTCTTACAAAGGGGGTGTCTAGCTTTAGGGTGGGACTCAGAATGGGTGCACACTAAAGGTGGCAGGGAAGACAGTGGGCACAGGATCTGAACACCAAGCTCATGGTGTCTCAAGCTGAGCCCCTCGGAAGCGATGCTCGATGATCAAGAGGAATTTAACTCCAAACCAACAAGTGCTGCTGCAAATGATTGGGTTATGCGGCTTCTCTTTCCATGTGTGGCTGCCCAACACAAATCTCGGGCATGGTCCAGTCAAAGACACATTTCAGGAAAAAAGAGAACTGTGAAAAATCCAGGCAGTGCACGTGTTGGTCACTTGCTGTACAAGTGCCAGGGGTGACAATGGTGTGTGACTCAGAAAGGCATAGCACTGGCAACACTACTAATTGTTTCCTCGGGTAGTAGAAGGAGGCATCTTGGACAAAAGGCATAGCCTGGGATTTGCTCCACTCAGCTGGGGGCTTGTACTCAGGCAGCAATGTAGGTGCAAGAAACAGAATCGTGTTCTTCTGCAGGATTGCAGCCAAGTGTCCTTCTCCATCCTGCGTGGAAGCAGGAAAGGGAATGCTTAGCCTCTAAACGTTAAGCCACTGAAATTTTTGTGATGGGATATTCTTCATTTAAGCTGTTATATTCCTGAGAGAAGCCTTTGTTTTTTGAAAAAAATAGTTATTTACCCTATTTCAAATCAAGCCGAGACAAGCTTCCCATCCTCTTCAAAACTAAATGCTTCAATTTTCCATTTGGAAATGTCTCTTCATTTCCATTTCTATATAATACAAATACTTTTAAAAAAATGTCAGAATGGAAATGAAGCACTTTGGGGTTTATTAAAGCGAAACCGTTTTGAGCTGTGAAGGAAATATTCTGTGCTGGGAACAGGGAGGATCTTCAGGCATTCTCAAAGTTTTGAGTCCTGATTTTTAAAAAACACTAACATCAACAAAATGTGGAAAAATCAGAATTACCCATAGAAGAGTTTCCAGATTACAAGCAGCCCCAGTAAGCAGTTCAGTGCAAGGATTAGCTGTACACGCTCTCGCACAGCACGTACCAGAATATTTTACAGTTGGGACTGAGAGTCTGTATTTAAGTAGCAATAATTTACACCAAGGATTGACAGATTGGAATGCACCTGGTTCAAGCTGTTTGTTATTAATATCATTCCAAGTTTTTTTTTCTGGTGGAAGCCAGCAAGGATACTTTAAGGTTACACACAGCCATACCTAGGGCTGCTGCTCTCAAATTAGGCTCGTGCTGAGGGTAAATCTCGGAGGGACGGCTGGATTTAGGAGGCTCCCAGTAGGAAGGGAGCTGTGCAATGCAGAGGGCTCCATACTGTGAGCATGTGAATGTATTGTGCCAACCAGGTCCCTTTAAAGAAACTTCAAGTAGGACCCAGAAAATCGGAACCACCCCAAACACATAGCTGCTTTTGGAAATTGAGGCCAAGCTACTTAGCTGCACTGCTGGCAATATTGTTTAAAAACAATGGGGCTCAATTAGATGAGAATTATTTTAACACTTCGGAAGGCTGCCAAGTCATTTCCTTCTCCTTTATTGATTTTTTCCGTTGCCAGTAAATATATATATATGTGCAGCAGCAGAATTAAAGAAGTAGCATTAGAGAGGGGGGGAAAAGTGAAGTGTTAAAAAGGAGACTGTAATGAGATATGTCCCTTGAACCTCTGAGAAGAAGGACATTTTAAGACAGAATGAAGGAAGCAAGGGATTGATGGGGGCATTTCACAGGGTTAGATGTGACAGCAGACAGCCCAATATTATTTTCCTTGCAGTGCTTGCCTGATCCTTTACTTAGATTGGCTCCTGTTTCTTCCCCGTATTGTGTAGTCCCTGCGTGAGCTGGTCTCTATGTAAAGACATTCCACCTACATTCCTTTGCCACCGGGTGAGAGGAGGGGGAGCACAATTATGTGGGCTAGCGAGACACAAAAGGCTCCGCTCCAGAGCTGGGGCTTATAAACTTGAGTTAACTTTTTCCCTTAAGAAGAAATTAAAAACAAAAAGGAGGGGGGAAAAATAAAAGAGGAGGTTGCCAACAAGGGTCTGGTTTGCTCCCCTCCTTTCCAACCAGCCTACGAGTGAAGGCTTTGGAGCTGTAATGATCCCACCTACAAATATTTCCCTGCCCAGCACTCTGTAGATCACCACAGAATAAATACTTTTTAATTTTTTGGCAGTATCAGTGTTTCCCTTTGGCTTTTTTACGTGCGTCTCCTCCGTACTCATGGGTAAGGTGGGAACAGATTTAAACTGTCCTTGGATGAAAGGTGATTAATTCTGCAGGGGTACTTGCGTCATGCGTCTCTTGGGGTCTAATGGGGGCCATTGTAGCATCTGTCCAAGTAGTTTCCAGGCTCTAGGTGTGACCCTGTCTTTCTCCATCCTCACCAACATCCTCAAGAGTCAACATGTTGTTTATAAAGGCTAGGCATGTTCCACTGTACACACCACTGGAAGGAAACTCACTGTGAGACACAAAAACTTGGAGTAGATCAGATTCTCCAGCCGAGTAAGCTGGGGAGTGGAATAAATTGTTTAGAAGTTCCCATAAACTGGCCCTTTTCCAGGTGAACCTCTTCAAGGATGTTATGGGTGCAGGATTTGTTATTGGCGTTATTACACTTCTCAGCAGTGAACTTCATTAGCTATGCTTTTTTCCATGTGCAGTGCTTTCTAAATGTTACTGTCCTGCTTACCATATTGATTTCTGTGCCCCTGCACTCTTTCTTCCCATTTTGTCTAATAAGCAAATTTCATTACCTGACTTCACAATTTTTCCTCTGGGCCATTAGAATTGCCTGACTGTATTCCTGGCAGAGCCCTTAATTAGAGATGGATCAGAACTGATGCCATTAAACTGATCCATTAACCACACTCTTCCTGTGACTCCAGATGTGGGTGGTTCAGATAAAATGTGACCCGGATCTGAATCACCACTGAACTTGCTGTACAGTGCCCCAAACCTCCTCAGATTGCCAAAGATGAAGAATAAAAGTTAAATGAAGCCGGTCAACCCCATGGACCTTTCACAAGTTCTGCTGAAGTGGTCCTAACACAGGAAGCATCTAGGGTTTTATTCTGCAACCAAAGCATTTCTGATGTAGGCATGATTTCATTTCTTCTTCGTGCACTTTTTGGAAGGCTGGGTCCTTACCTAGGCAGAATAAAAATGCTGTCACCTCCCTCTATTCACATAAAAACCTTCTGAGACTCGAACTTTCCTCTTTCAGCACAGATGTACCAAGAGTGAATACACAGCCCCTGAGCTGTGTGTTCTTCCCACATCTCCAGCTGTGTCTGAGTGAGGGTCAGTCACTGTGCCTGCTCTGGCACACTGCTCAGCAGAAAACAGGCAGGCTGAGCCTGGCAGGACCAGGCAGCACTGCTGTGTTGTGCTTCCAGCCCAGGTCCCAGCCCTTGGGAGCCCCCCCTTGCCTGGATGTGTTAACCTGGAACTCCCAGGGACTCCGGTTTCTGAGACAGCAGAGCACGAAACCAGGGAGGAGCCAGGTTTGGTACATGGAATTTCCTCACTCTGTTCTCTTTGCTTTTCACAAAACACCCTTGAGCTCTCTGAAAACTAGTCCAATTTTTAAATCTCCCTATAAAAGCCGAATAGGTTGGAATCCATAGGCTCAGGCAGATGTAGACCCTGTCAGGTGCTGCCTTGCCCATCCAGCAGCCTGGACACTTGCTGAAAGAGATTATTTTCTTTAAGATTAACTTTCCTCTTTCTCCATGTGTTTCATTTGGCTTTTAAACATTGCCAGCAGCCAGCCTGAGCAGTCAGCTGTGCTCCTGCTTGTAGGAGCCTCTGTACCCATGGCCTGTGGTCTCTTTTTAGAGCTAGACATAGCCAGAGGTGGACACTGAGAAGCTGAACGTGATGATCTTAAAAGAAATGCTCTGAATTAAGCAGGAGGTTGCTATGCCATGAGAGTGCTGTACTCTCCAGCAAGATACAGCATTGAATCCTGATGCAGAACGGGCTTTTCCAAGCAAAAGAGTCTACAAAGAGATGCCCTTAGCTGGCTGTGGTTGTGTAAAACCCTTGAAGTCATCTAGGATTTCATTTCATACCTCTTGCAGCATTCACGTTCACTTCTCCACAAACTAACTGAGCAAAACCAAGGAGCCTCCCTCCCCCAGAATCCTGGAGTGTGCAGAACTGAACTCTGCCTTGTTCCGGTGCTTGTATTTATTTACATAGAAGTTACAATAGACATAATTTTTGATTCTTCCCTTTCTTCCCTGGAATGGTTGACCCAGGCTTTCCCTGGGGATGGCTCAGCACATGTCTCACATCATCCATCTTTCTGGAAAGTTATTCCCACCTCTCCTCCAGCTGGAGAGGGTTAACTTGGCCTTTCCCTGGACCTAGCAAGGGCAGCACCTGCTAGCAGGGTGGGGTGTTCCCTTGCACAGCTTGTCAGAGGCAGATGATTATTATTATTATTTCATAAAATAACACGTTTCTTTGTCTGTGTCCTGCCCTGCAACCTTCAATAGAGCGTCGCTGGTCTCACAGCCCTTGCTGCCAATTTTGCTGCTTTCCCTGTTTGCAGAAGCCTCAATGCTCTGTTTGAATTGGCCTGCAGAAGATCTATTCGAGGAGGGTGAGAGACAGAACAAAAATGGGAGGCCAGCCCCAGTCCTGCTCCTCATCCCCCCCAAAAAGCAGCGTAATTTGCCTTTAAAGGCTCTTAACCAGCACACGCATTCTGTCTGATCCTCCTTAATAAAGTAGCCCAGCAGTGCTACAGTGCCTTATTTGAGGTTTGTGCAGTCTCATTAAATTTGATGTGTCACAGAGGGCTTGGACATGTGAAAAGGGAGGCTGCAGGAACCGGGATTGAAGTTTGCCAGATTTGCTAAGGAAAAATGATTCATTACAGCTCTTCAAAATGGACGGGCTTGAGGCTCCCCGCTCCATCGATTGTGTGTGCCCGGGCGCGGGGGCCACCGCAGCCTGCGGATTTAACCCTTATTAATAGCTGCTTGAATTAAGGATTCGGTTTGATCTCTCAAGATGTGCACTCGTACTTCTGTGCTCCCAGTAAAGAAAAGAAAGGTTATTAAAGATTTAAGGGCTGGATGTTTCAGCTGGAAAGTCGGGGCTTGCTTTTCCTGCCATGGAGGAGGGAGGCAGCTCCAGAGTTTGCTTCCGATGCTCCCTGACCCACACCTGCAGCTAGAGCAGCCTTGAAGCTGTTCAAGACAGCATCCTGCTTCTCCAACACATTGGAAAGCAGGGAGTGGGTGGCCAGGAGCATATCTGGGCTTCTCTGTGCAATCACTGTGCTAGCAAGGAGGAGGAAGGTCTAATGGTCAGGAATATGATGGGATAAAGGTTGAACTTGCTGACCCTGGAGGTCCCTTCCAACCATAATGATTCTATGAAGGTGCTCGGAAAGGTGTAGGGATGGTACCAGATCAGGGCGATGCTGTTTCCCTGGCAGGCTGCAGCTCTTCAGGAAATAAGGCAGAGCCAGGTGAAGTTGGACACCAAGAGGTGATGGAGACAGTGTCCTGGGTCAGTGGCTCCAAGCAGCAGCAGGAGGCAGTGAAGGGAGAGAGAGCTCTCAGCATCAGCCCTGGTGATGGGAGCAGCAAGACACCAGGTTGGTGGGTAGGGAGAGGTGTTAATCCTGGGCAGGAGGCTGCACCAGTGAGCTGTTGAGCAGTGGGCTCACGTGTTGCATTTCCTTCCTCTCCCTTCTCTCTCTCTGTCCCTTTTCCTACAGCATCAAGTTTACAATTCAGCCAAATTTCAATTCAAGACACCAGGGAAGGGGAAAAAAAAAGCCAAGAAAACTGATCTGGGCGGTCCATGTCCATTCCTTTGGATAGCAACAAAAAGGGGAGGAAAGCAGCAAGGGGGATTTCCTGAAGCTGCAAAGATTTCTCCTGATTTGTGGCATCTGAGTTAGGGGGCCGAAAAGAAAAACATTTGAGCTTTAAAAAGGCTGTAAATCACACTCTGAATGCTCGCCACGTACATTCTATGTGAAATAGGATGTCAAACCATTTTGCTTTATGTTGATTTTCAAATACTGTATGCTTTACTGTCCACTTTCTCCTCTGCCTGTGCCATTTAAATCATATTGTATATAACCAAAGATGCAGGGAATATAAATCTCACGTGGTGTATGTATACACCAATTATTCCTGTGAAGTGCAGTACCTGAGAAACCTGCATCCTATGCTATTTCTGCCAAGCTTTGAGTGTGATTCTTACCTAGCATAGATTCAAGAGTAAATCCACCGAGTTCACTGGTGTGACACAAGTATAAAATGCATGTAAATGAGATCTTTTAATTTTAGAGAGCAAATTTCATCCATAGACCCATACAGATGCTGGGTGATAAATACAATCTCTCAACTGCATATTTAAACAAAGCATTAAAGCATTCACATTTCCTGCTGGAGAAGTATTTTATTTCTTTTCCTTTATTTATACAGCACGGCAGAAAGAGCAGAAATAAATTTCATCAGCTTCTTACTGCCTCATCACCAGCAGAGACACACAGGAACAAGATGAAACATTGTTCAAATAAAATGTAAATTTAACTTGCATGCCTTGTCCAGTAAAACACTGTGAGACTTGGCGAGGGATAACACAGGGCAATATGGAGGGCTAGACGGGGCCACAGGAGGGATGGACTTGGTTGTGGTCCAGCAGTAAATGAACTGGAGTAGTGGGGGTATCGGTACACAGGCTTTGGGCTCGGTTCCATCCCTAACGTCCATTCCCTGGGTCCTGGCACTAACCATGTTTGGTTTTGGTTGGAGTTGTGCCTCATTTTTGCTCCGTGCTCAGTGTCTCAGAAGGTGAGAGCTCCCACCCAGGCGTTAGCAGGGGCAGTGCTGTTTGTGAAGTGCTCACCCATTCATAATGTGAATCTTTTCAGCTTCTCCACAAACCAGAGCCTCTGCCTCTGCTCTGACCCACCTGCAGTCCTGAAGGTCATGGGGGTGTAATTCCCATTGAGACAGCCCTGCTTTGGTGACACTGGTCTGCAGGTGACCGAGGAGTTAGGGATGGAGATGTGGTCAGCGTGACCGCCCCAGCCTCTGTTCTGCAGGAACCTGTGCCAAACCCAGCAATGCTGATGATGCAGATAGGGCAGGATCTGTGCCCAGTTTGTGCTTTCTGGACAGAAGAACTCGGTGTGTTCTTAGGAAAAATATTTCTCTACCAGCAGCATAATGAGAGGTTTGGATTGCCTTGCCTTGAACATAAAAGGACCGTCTTCCTCTACCGTTAAGTAAAACCTCTCCCCTGACCTTGGCAAAACCTCAAGGATTTACATGGTCTGAGCGTCAGAAGTGCAGAGCAAGGTGCCTCATCCCTTGTGCACCCCAGGGGAATGGGGCAGGGTGAGGGGCAGTGCCCATGCCTGCAAAGCTTCATCCCTGCTGGAGTCGCCCAGCCCAGTTAAATCACAGGAGAGGGATCCGAGTCATTGGGAATTTGATTTGCAATTACTGCTCTACCTTAATTTGTGTAAGTTTTTCTACCGTGAAGCTGGAAACTCAGCTAAGAGAGTGCTAGATCTTCCCTGAGCTGCCCTCCTGGTTAATTAAAAGATATTCTCCCCTATAGCTTCTAGCACAAATCCCATTTACCAGGCTTTCTCATGGGCAAAGAAAGGCTGAAATTCAAGCTATAAGGCTAAATAGATCCACATTGTGCTGTGAAAAAAAAAACCCACACCCCACACCACAATTCAGTTAGCTGCTTAAAAAGCTGCCTCGCTTATTGCCACTGTTATAAAACCTAATAAATCACGAGATTACTTTCTCAGGGTCCTAGAAGCTATCCTGTGGGTGCAGCGACTCAGATAGCAGATGAAATGGGGCTGTTGGCTCAGCACACGTTTGACTCAGTAGGCACCAGCAAACACTCCTGAGAGCCCCCCACCCTGAGCCCTGTGGCTTGGACATGAGGGATTTGTGCAGGCTGGGGGGTTGTGGTGGGAAGGAAGGGTTTGCAAAGCCTCCGAAGCATTTAGAGAGCTTGCAGGGCTCTGCTGCTTTCTGTCTTTCAGCTTGCACCTTCTGTTGCTGCAGAAGCTCTGCTTTGCAGTCACCCAGATCCTGTGATACCTCTGAAATCAACACAGGCACCCTGTACAGTGTTCTGCCTTCTATTTTACATAGGATATTCCTCAGCTTCTTAGTATCAATAGGTCTGGCAGCCCTTAGGATTGAAGTTGGAGTAGAAAAGATGGTTGTGCTGTTTCTGTGTGTCCATTGTACTTCCAGCTTCCCCATGGCTGAGGAGCGAGTACTTCACCACCACACAGGTGCACATACTGTGGGTGTGATTCCATCCAAATCTGCACTTATATTAGAGATGATATTTTAGTAAATAGCGGATGGACTAATACTGAAAAGTGTGTATGCAGACCAGAAGCCCCCATTATAAAAATCCCACTCTTGGTGAAAACCAGTAGATTTTGTTACAGCAATCCGAAGAATCCTCTGGATTTAATCAGTTACATTCTGCAGGCTATGAAATTAACCTGATGTCCACTTTTTGCCCATAGGTAATAAACTGTGTTAAACTATAGCCCAACCTGCCTTTCCCCAGCAGTAAAACCCAATGGTTCCTACTGGAGACAGCACGGTGCAGTGGTTGGGACACTGGCGTGGCAGTCAGAGAGTGCAGGAGCTCTTTCCAGCTCTGCCATTGACCTGTTAGGTGGCTGGGGTGAGTCTTTTAATCTCTTTCTCTTCACTTTCATCTATTTAGCTGGTGAGGGCTTTGAGGATGAAACGGGCTGTGTGTGCATGTACAGAGCTGAGCACCACAGGGTCCCACACCACGCTGGGACCGATGCGCTGAGCCCCACCGCAACAGAAACGAACCCAGAATGAATTCACACAGCTCCATTTCTGTCAGCAGAGCCACGCCAGCTGACACCAGCCCAGCACCTGGTCCTAAATTTAGCTTAAAACCTGACACACACTTCAAGTCAAACTGGGACGATCCCGTTCCTGGGTGAGCAGATAGGAGCAATGCAGAGAGATAACATATTCCAGGTCTTTCTCATTACAATTCTTCTCATGCAAGATTATCTTTGATTTTGCCATAGCTCCTCCACACTGGCAGCCAGAGGCTTTGTTTAAAACACATCCATCATTATCACTGTAATGTATTATTATTATTATAACTTATTCATTCATATAGCATTTTCCCACAACAACCTAGGAATCAAAGCGGTTTACTCTTTGCAGCCTGAAAGCCATCTGAAAGAAGAAATCTAGGGAGGGCGGAGGGAAAAAGAGGTTAAAAATACCTAAGTGAATCTGTGAAACTCACTTGAGGGTTCACAGTGAAAACTCCAGGTCTAAGTAGAAAGCTAAATAATGGTGAGGAGCTGTGGGTAGCTGCAAAGGAAACTATTATGGTGTGTAACATTAGATGAAAAAGAATTTAGAAGATACTTTGCCTCATCTCTAGCTTGAAGGATGTTCTCCAGGTAGCTTTGTGTCACACAATACCTTGTCTCCAAAACAGGAATCCAGATCTTGCTTTAGCACATGGACATATGGATTTAGATAGACTTAATTAATAGGGATCAAGACTGATGCCTAAGCTAAACACCAATGATCCTAACATTTGAAGTTCTCCAGGTGTCTGCTTTTCTCTGCAGCTATCTTAAAAAAACAACACCAAAACACAAACAGAGACAAATGAACACAAATAAGGGGCTTGGAACTGATGAGGTCAGTGTACACAACTGTTAAAAGCAGGAGGTAGAACCCAAATGAAACCCTAATTATGCCCTGGTCCCTTCTCAAAGAGTAAAACTCTGTCTCACACCTGCATTTCTCCAACGAGACAGCAGGAGAGCCCAGAAGACACTGGAGTGACATCTCGATTTTAGATCTGCCCAGACTAGAGAACACTGAAGCCTTCAATAATTCATTGTTTTCTCCTCTTAATTTCCTCTCCTGCTATGAACATGCTCTGTGCCATGTATTTCATGCTCAAGGTTTTGCTGAAGGTGATTCTGTTTGTGCAGCTTTTAGATGCAGCCTCTTCCCCTTTTAATTTTAATGCAGCATTTTGAGGATGTCTCCTGAAAACCTTCATGCCTGCTTAGTGGAGTAGCAGGAAGACATGAAAAGATATGACTAAGAAAGATTATGATATCATTCTGGTTAAGTGCATTTTTATAAAATGCTTTGGCTCCTTACCGAGAGGAAGTGACAGATCATCTGTGGCAATTTTATTAATGCATCTTTTCTGTATTGTTCTATAGATCCCCATTGTTTTCTAGAAATGGACAAGGACCAGCATTATTTTTCTGAGTCTTTCCTGTCTCCTCTCAAAGAATCTTGTATGGATCTGGAAAATTGTACCCCAGATCCAAATGATCTTTTTTCCTTTATGTATATAAATATATGAAATCCATATTTGAATATCTACCCACTCGTTATTTTATATTATCATTTGCATAGTTTAACTTCAGCCTGATTCCTCTGTGAGATTAAAGTACAACAGCCACCCTCCTGGCATGCACTAACAGGACTATTGTCTGTCTAGGAGTTCACCTTGATGTCTTTTGAGATCTGCCATGTTCACAACTAGAAAATAAGTTCCTGGACACCTTCCTAGCCAATGTCCATGGCAGCTGAGGAGGCAGTTTATCCTACAGAACTCTAGTATGGAAGGTTTGTCTATAAAGCATGGTGTCCATCTGTCCAGCAATGCAGGACGAACTGAAGTGCCCTTATGTTCTGAAGGGCACGTGGTGTCTTTGCCACGAGAATAGACATAGGGCTGATGACAGTATCAGGGAAATGCTGAGAGACTAGTCAAATACAGAGTATTCAATTCATTTAATATTCCTGATGAATAGGCAAATTACTCTAATCACATTAGTTATTCTATTCATTTATTAGCTAAGAGTGATTAGTAGTGAATAGCTGTAAGAGGATCTTCCAGGTGCAAAAATTAGGCATCTATAGTTTCATGATGTTTATTTTCAGCTGAAGATAATTGTCTCTTTAGTTCATCTCAGACACACATACACACTGAGACACACAGATACACTCTCTTTTGTCCAGGCATGGAGGAAAAAAAGGTAGAATAAAACAGGGCTGGCACACAGGTGTGGAGAGATAAGGACAATTCACTGCAGAATTTAACAGGATTTATGTAAAAGCAGTCGGGAAGAGATTTCTCCAAGATTATGCCAAGAGAACGTGAAGGGATTTGGGTCTCTGGTTCCCACAGAGTGCACTGATAATGCCATTTTAAGCACTGGGCTCTACTACGTTTGTGCTTGATTTGATAGCACCAGTGACCTTGGCTTCGTCTGGAGCACAAATGTGACAAAGGTCCCTGCTCCATTTCCACCAACCCTCACTAGACACCAGACACTCTTGGGCTGCTCTTCAGGGTCTCAATGCCTGTGTGCAAAATTGCAGTGGCTTTGCAAATAACACACAAATCTGAAACTTTTCCTTTACTACAACTGTATCAGCGTGCATGGGTTGCCCCAATGAACAAGGAAAAGAGACAAAAGTGGCTGGATGTCTACCAGAAACAACTTCATTTATTGAAGCCCAACAAATATTCATAAGAAAAACCTATTGCTGTGCTTGGGATGGGTAGTTAACTAGGTAGCTCTTCCCGGGATGGGTAGTTAGGCACCAACAGGCACATCCAATGGGGACAGTAACAGGATAGCTGGGAAAAGCAGTGGGTAATGTGAGAGATGTGAAAGGGAAGTTCTGCATGCTTCAGCTTTGGCTCTTGTGATGGCACCATCACCTTGGGGCTCATCTTCCCCTTCCTACCTTGTGGCTTGGTGGATTTCACCAGGGCTCTGAGCCACTTTGTCTCCAGACACTAAACTGCAAGACCAGAGTTTGGATAGCAAGCAAGGTGTTTCACTTATTTCACCGAGTAGAAAATCAATGGGCAATATTATTTGGATGGTAAATGGACAATAGTATTTACTTCTATAATACAGCATTACCAGGCCACGTTAATTTAATGTTCTCGTGCACTTGCAGGATGTTATGCTAAGCAAAGGCTGAGCTGTCGTTACATTTTTATGAAGTCCATGCAGTTTCTAACAGCTTATAAAAAAAGAATTTTTTAAAAAATGATCAAATATCTGGTTTTTCTAAGAGAATCTGTTCCTCTGGATTTCCCTGAGCTGTCAGCTTTCATTGATATGATCTGATTGATGCTGTTTGCCACATTAAGAAACGTCGGAAGCTAATCTGTTTTAATCCCATTCTCTGTTTTTAATATAATACTCTTGAAGGGAACTGAAGGTTATTACTTATTTTAAATAGCTTAAATATTTGTGTCAAAACATTGTCCTGAAAGGTTCAAATCCAGCCTTTGCCACAGGGCTGGGGGGGAAGAAAACCCCCGAACCACCAATGTTGAGACCATTTGGAATGATCTAATCCATGCTTCAAATCCCTTTGTTCTCCTGTTCCCTTGCAGTGTTGGAGAGTTTGAGCTGAATGCTATTTATTAGACTGTTAGAGGGTGTGTTGGCTGCTAAGTCTCGTTTCAAAGATTTTCTTCTGCAGGCTGTTTGGGGAGGCTGCGTCTTTGAAGCTCAGAATTTGCTCCTAGTTTGGACAAGAACTGCTACATCCCAAGTAATTTTCTATAGCCAGGACTAAGAATCCATCACTGCACTGCAGGGAAGGCTCTGTTATATTAAACTGGTACCTTTATTTCTGGGGGAGAAAGCTGCGGTTTTCTGGGACTTTCAAACCAGTATTTGAGGGAATTGGGGAAAAAAAAGTGCTGGGGTAATGAGAGTTGTACATTATCTTAGAGGAATCATTTATCTCCATGCCAGTTGTTTAGCTGGGTTTGCCAAGCTTGAAAATTTAGATTTATTGGTGCCAGAAATAGGAAAGGGAGCATTTAATGGGCTTGTGCTCTACAGAGGTGATGAGGAAAAGCAAAGGGGAGTCAGGAGGTGGCTGGAATTGAGCCTCAAAAGCTTCCTTCTTTTTTTTTAAAGAATACATTCTGATTGCTGAAAATGATGATTTTTTAGGAATATGCAAGATGTAAGATGTTGGATATGCTATAGGGAAAACTGGACACAATTTCAACATTTCCTCAGGGAATTGATGCCATGACTTTAACTTCCTAACAAAACATTACATTTGCCTTTTGAAGGCACACCTCTCCCTGTCTGACCCACACTGTACCAGTTTGCTGGGGCTGGTGGGTCTGAATCATGTTATAAAGCACAGCTTTGACTTTCCCCCAGCCACCAGGGAGCGTGTGCTGCATCCACCTTCCCTGCAGTGCACCCAGGGAATAACCAGAGCTCTTCTGCTGGGGAGCCAGCCCTGTGCAGGAGCTGGGCAGTGGAGGTGGAGGTGTGGAGCCACCATCTGCAGGGGGTTTGCTGAGCAGAGATGGGTCACAACCTCCATGTGCAGGAGGGCTAGGGGATGCATGTGAGCACAATTCCAGTGACTGGTGCCTTGGTCAGGGCTCGGTTTGTTTTAACCCTTGGGTAGTTCTTCACCTGCAGAACTGCTCTGCAGCCCAGCCCAGGCGTTTTCTCCTTGCTGGCTGTCTCCAGCCCAAGTGCCTCTCCAAGCCAAGGGTGCTGGGCTCAAGACAGCCCCCGTAGCATATGCACGTTTGCTTGTGCTTGTGTCTCACTAGTGATGCTGTTGTTTACACTACATGCTAAAACAGGGCTTGCACTGGCTTTGCAGGAGCAGATGTGAAGCATAATCTTGGATGCTTTCCCAGCCCTCGCTCGGAGCGTCCAAGTGCTCAGTATTTCCTGCACGAAGCGAGTCTGGTCTGACACAATGCCAGCTGCACTAAATGTGCTCTCGGAGTGAATGCTCAGTGTCTGGGTGGCTGATAGCTCTCGTACAAAACCAGTCCGGGCCCATTTCTAGCTCATTTGCTTCCCGAAGTATTGTGGTGCTGCTTCTGCTGCCTCAGCAAATGTCGGTGTTGCTCCTGCGTGGAGCATCTCAGAGCAGGGTCATGATGTAGGGGAGGCAGCGGTGGTGGAAACGTGTCCTCTGTGCCTGACACCCTCCCCATGCACCTGCTGCTGCTGCTCGTACCGAAGCACCTACCCCCTTTTCCCCCAGCCCTGTGATGGTCCAGCATGACCCCTTGGGTTGTGCCTGACTCTGCCTTGCTGGGGCAGACTGTGGTCCAAGGCAAGGGGTTTTCTCCTGCCCCACTCACCTGCTTTTGATTATATCTTCAGATTTAACACTAACACATCCACCTGCATTTATGGTTTATGTAGATGAAGCAAAGCAGTGAACATTCAGTTCCTCCCTGCCAAGCTTTGCACTTGCTATAGTACATAGTCCACTTAAGAGCTACAATCTGGTTGCTTCATTTGCTTTCAAATTTGGTTCCCATTTGTTCCTCCAAGACATTTGGGTAAGTCGCAGCATCTGTCTTGTGTTTGTGTTATTCACACTGAATTTCCAAATGGACATTTCAAATGGGTGCAAGATGCTACTCTGGCTTGAAAATCAGACTTCTCCAGGCTGTGCTTGACTTATTAGATGTTAAATGGGCTCGGTTTTGATGCAGGGCTAGACAGGAGCCCTGCAGAGCAGCACTGGAGCCTGCAAGGGCTCCTTCTCCTGCTCCATCTCTATCAGTGCCGCTGCAGCAAGGGGTCGGACGCGATGGGAGTGGTGGGGCTGAGCCCTGTATCCTTGTGCTCACCCAAAGGTCACCTGTCTGGCTCTGCAAAAATATCCCGGGGGTTGAACGCTGCCGCCGTGCCCGGTCCCGAGCGCAGGTTCGCGATGTTCCGCTGGCCCAGGGGCCCTCTAGCGGCCTCGGCTGCCGGGTGGGCTCAGCCCTCCTCCTCCTCCTCCTCCTCGGGTGCCGCAGCCGGGGGCGATGTCCCCTGTCCCTGGCCAGCACTCAGCCCGGGATGCTCCATGCACCCAGCATCCCGGCCCCAGGTCTCTCCCGAGCAGCAGAAGCCCCAGCGTGGTGCTCATAGGGCTGAAGCCATAGCGGGCTCCTCGGTAGCCCCTGTTGTCTGCTGCTGGTTTTGGGGGGTACAGCAGCATCCCTCCTTACACCCCCTGTGCCAGCCCCTCTTTCCTAAAGGTTTTCCCTGTCTGCAGTGGATGTAGCTGCACAGCCCATGTCCCTGGGAGGAGGCAGACACAGTCCCTCCCTGTCCCACAGTGAGTGGGGTCCCTGCTCCGGGGTGCAGGAGGGAGCCCCAGCAGGGAGCGAGGTGGGGATGGGGCAGGTCAGGGGTTGTGAGTCGGTGCCAGCTTTCTTTGTCCCCAAGGTGCTGGGACAGCCACGGCCTCCCCAGGTCTTCACATGCCAGGTGAGCCATCCACCTTCTGCACTTCCTTGTGACTGGGAGCTGTGTTGGCTGTTTTACTGGTTTGATGAGATCCCAAAGGGGTTTTGGGGACAGAGAGATGGCTTTTTTCTATCTAGCTTTTCCCTGCCATTTCTAATATGACTTCTCGTGTCCAAGCTGGCTGGTGGGAACCCACGTAAGCAAAGGAAACATCTCTGCTGGTTTATAATACAATAAGCATCTGGGTTTCCCTGAGTAGGCTCTGTTCTTCACTTATTTCTACAGTTTTTCATGTTCCCCTGGCTTCTCTTTTTTTCATTCTTCAGATTTCCCCCATCAGCACTTGCTCCAGTTTCTAGGGCTCCTGTTTCAGCCTGTTTGCAAATACGTTTGCCACTGTCCATGCTGTTCCTCCTCAGATGATCAATTTTTTGAAGCGGTAGGAGGAATTGTTCAGATGTTCCCCATACCAAATAAAAGCTTTAAGTTGTTCCCTGGTGGTTTTACTTCTTATCCCTTTCATTTACAGTGGGGGGGAAATAGGGATAATTGCAGATCCCGTACATCTCAAACTGCTTGTGGTGATAGTTACAATTATCTAAAATAATTGGCAGAAAGATCTGTGGACTTAATGTGCCGGGCTAAATTAATACTTCATTCAAATGCTAGCATTTTAACAGCCTGTGCCTGTGACATTGCCTGTGCTGGATCTTCTAAAATGGGCTAAATTGGACATAAGAAGGCATAAAAAGGTTTCTCATGTCATTTGAGATTGAAACTCATGTGAACAGCTAGTAGGAAAGACAAGGAGAAATATTGTTTGCACCCATGGGAATCTACTTTCTTCTCACCATAACTGCATGGCTCTCCTCCCTCAAAGACTTTAAATAGAGACAAAATTGTCATCTGCAAAACTCTGCCTGGGCTGGCCAGCCTGTGCTACACAGAAAGTCACTCTCCATCAGTGTTTCTCCTCCAGTCTGCAGGCAAAACCCTCGTCTGGGTTTCCCTGGCTCCATGCGAGGCCATTGCTTCACATGCAGAATGGCAGAAGCTCCTTTCTGCCCGTTTAAGGGAGAGGAGAACATCTGTAATTGCTGGGTGCACATCCTCTTTCCCCAGAGGAGCAGAGCTGCCCAAATGATGAGGAGTCCCACTGTGCCCAACTAAAAACCTCTGCAGACAGGGATGGGAATCTTTCGAGATGCCGAATTTGGGATCAGATTCAGGCAGGACTAAGGACCTGTGAAATCTTAGGATTTTAAGGGTGGGCTTGGCCACTCTCTAGATGGAGCCAGTCAAAACCTCTAGGAAAGGGAGATGGGAAAGGGGTGGGGGTGCAGACAGAGCCGATGCTTTGCCTACGGCCACGCAGACGGCTCTGAAAACAGAACCATGGCTCTGGCTTTTGCCAAGAGACCTCACGCCCCCACCAGCCAGACTGTGGGGAGAAAGACATTGGGAGTGAAGGGCTGACAGAGACTGACAGAAGCTTAGCACCCTGCTGGATCCAGCATTTTCAAATCTGTGATGAAAGATAAAATACTCTGTGCTGCGATGGCAGCAAAGTCCCTGGTGCAGCCCTTTGTCTAAAAGATGCCAGTGAAGACGGTGCCAAGGTGCTTTTCCCTGACCATCTGCCTTATGAGCCCACATGCCAGGGTTGATGCAATCCAAAGCCTGATAGCACACAGGCCTGCTGGTTTATGAGAATCCATTTTGCAATTAAAACAAATATTTAGGGTTTCTTCTAAATGAAGTGGCCAAGTCCTCGGAAGGGAAATCTGGCGGATCTGAACAGGATAAAGAGGCTTCCCTTGCTCTCATGATGGATGCAAATAGTACTGAGATTCAAGGAGTACAGAGGTCAGAGATGTCATTAAAAAAATCACACTAGATCTAAATAAAAAGATAAAAAGGACTATAGAAACTCTGAAAACAGAGAGAAAGGATACTGGCTATGTTTCTGGGTAGAAGGCACATCCTCTCCCTCCTGCTCACCTTAGATCCCATAGTGATAGGCAAGGCATAAAAGCTAAAGGTTATCCAGTTATCAGGGATTCTGCCTTTGACTTTGCATTTCCCTCACCATGTGCCACAGGGCACCTACTCTGCGCTGGTGAAAGAACCCCATCCTGGCTCAGACTGGGTAATTTTTGTGCTTCCACCTGAGATTTCAAGGGCAGTGTCTCTTGCAAGAAGGCTTGATGTTTGCTGAGCCTCCTTCTAGTGCTACCACCGTGGTAAACAAATGCATATGCTTCCTGCAGTTCCTTGGCAGTCCTTTGAATATCTCCTATGTGGTAATGATGAGGTCTGGCATGCCACTGTGCAATCCAATGGTCTCACACCCCAACAGAGCTCAGCTGCAGGTCATATGTTCCCCTCTGAACCATATTTTCTGATGAAAACCTTTTTGGCTGCAGCCTCGTAACCAGCTTGAGTTAAGTCAACAAGACAGAGGAAATGACTTGGCCAAGATGAAATGGCAAGTTGGTAGTGGGGCTGGGACTGGAATGGGGTCTCTTGACTCGAGGGTGGTTCTTTATTGCTGTGGCTGATGAGCACAGTATGAATGCCAACCCATCCTATTAACGCCATGCACACCTTCATCTGCTCATTTGTTTCTAAAGAGCAGGGAGAGGAGAGAAAACTAACTTCCCTATGAATATTATATTGTTATTATAATATAATATAATAATATATATTATAATATTATATATTATCACAGAGCTAATCCTTAGGCTCCCCCATGGAAGCACCTCTGGAGGGTCAGACTTTCCCAGGTGTGCAGCCAGGCACCAGTTCTGTATCTGTAAACTGCACCTTTTGTTTCACCTCGATCCAGAGAGGAAGGACTGGCTCTAAGCAGTGAATGCTGTGGAGATCCTGTAATTTAATGTCTCATGGTTTGGGCTACAGATACCTGGAGTTACATACTGGTGCTGACCACTGAGTAAGTGGCACGTGAATTGCTCTGTCTCCCTGTGCTGCTCTCCCTTGTTAAGCTGCACTGTAAAAAGGAGTGTGGGACCTCCTTTTTTTTCTGCTGGCAGGGTTCTGGCTATCATTCTCTGTGGATAGTTTCTAGACACACATTCCTTTGTTTAGGAAGACCCTGTATTATGTTGACACAGCAGCATGTGGCACTGGAAGAGGAAATAGAAAAGGCTTTTGAACACAAACTGGACTAGCATTAGAAGAATGCAGGGGCTTGAGGACAGCCCTTGCTCCCTTTCAGGAAGAAAGATGATTAAATATTAGGGAGCAGTCAAAGCCAAAAATTCAGATGTGCATCTCTCACCTCCTCAAGAGTGTGGGGCAGGAAGCCCTGGTAAATGATTCCACTCGTAGGGCAGTTCCCAAGGCGTGTGGGGCATTAACACAGTGAGGTTCCTTAGGTAGAGCCCAGCAAGGAGCTGTGTGGATATTGTGGGTGCTGGGAACAAGGAGACACTGGGAGCTCTTTGGGTTCTTCGCCTTGTTCTCGTGTCGTGTCACTTTGTGGTGCAGTAACTCACACTCCCTAAGCCTCAGTTTCTCCTGAGGGAATATTAATGCTTATTGGTAAAGTGCTTTCAGGACTTGTCCATGAATTTTTAAAACACAACAGAATTGCCAAAAAAATCTGTGCTTGGTTCCAAGTCAATAATTTCCAACCCCCTGAGGACCGTGTCCTCAATCAAAACACATCTGTTGCAGTCAGTGTAGCTCCATCAGTTTATAACACCTATGGCAGAAGTTTATCTAAGCTGTTCCACTGATTCCCAACTTGTTTCCTAATGGATATTCCATGAAATATGCCTCTTGAATGGCCTTGCACGTTCAGGGCTGTTTCCTGGGATTCCCAAGCATAGATTTGATTCCTTATCTTGCTGAAAACTCCCCATTTATGCTTTTACTCGGGACCCCTGTGCACCATTTCCATATTTACAGCTTAACCATTGCTGCAGCCCAACCAAGGCAGAAAAAATACCCATGCAGACACCCGGGCTGGGGTGATAACATGGAGGTTTGATTGTGCCTCCTGGCCCCCAGTGAAAGCAGCATAAAGGCACATTTTATGCTGTTTGAAAAGTCCTTTTAGAAGAACGCCATAGGGTGAAAGAGCCTCACAGTGTACAAGAATTGGTTTTAATCTCTCTGTGCCTCGGCTACACAACTGTAAAACAGGGGAAAATGGTGTTTTTCATGTGGCTTTGGTGGCTTAGGTTGTAAAGACTTTCAGGGTGGGCACTTCATGTCTCTCTTGAAGCCATTGGGTGCCTGGCAGGACCGTGCCCAGCTCTGTGGGCTGTGCCCAGGGGTGGCTGCAGCATGGGGAAGGGGCTCAGAACGTGGCCCCGCAGTCCCTAGGTCTCCCTCTCTGCACTTCACCTCCCAGTCCTGATTTGTTTATCTCTTGGGGGCCTTTCTGTTTTTAATTCCATTGTTCCTCACCTGGGAATTTCAGGCTATTATTTAATTTCCTTCCAGATTTCAGCCTTCCCCCCTCGCCTCCCAGATCTCCTGCTCCATGGCCAGCCCCAGCCCCTTGGAGAAGACATTTTACTCCTCTGTCCCTCCGTGTGAATCAGTTTTTGTTGGCTCTGGCAGCATCTCCTCTTGTCAAGGCATTATCCGGTGGGGAGTCTGATTATTTAGATTCCTCCAGTTTCCCCCTTTTAATATATCTCCTCTGTGTCCTGCAGCCTGACCCCTGCCAAAGGACCTGCCACGAGGGTTGTTTCTCCCAGTCTGGAGCCCTCCCCCAGCTTCCCTTTCATCTGTGTTTTCTAAGAGGTCTGTGCTTCAGGCAGCAAAGTCAACCAAGGGTTTGGGGGCCTCTGGGTCCGATCCCTCCCCCATCACCTGAGAAAAGGCAAAAACCACTTCCAGGGCCAGTCCTGGCAGGGGGGTGGGGGAGATAGCTGAGCCCAGCAGGGGAAAGGAAACGATTTAATCCCCTTTTTTTTGTCTTTAATTTGCGGCATGGTTCCTAGAGGACTGTAGGCACTCTGGGATGGATCCTGTGCTGGGCTCTGTGGTTTGCTTTTCAGGCAGCAGACCTGGGAGAAGTGAAAAAGGGGTCCCCACAAACCAGAAAGCAGATGCTGCTCATGCAGTGCTGGCCCAGCCTGCCCATGGGTGTCCAGCACCCAGCACCCAGTCTGGGCCGGTCCTAGATGGGTCCAGTACACCCAGTGTCTAGAGGGACCAGTCTGAAACCTCACATGGGGACCTCAGAGGGGTCCTCACTAGGTCCAACACGAGGGACAGATGCTGGGTGATGTGATTTAATTCCCTACTCTATGGAAATATTGCTTAGTGCTGCTCAGCCACTGATCTCAGGGGGTTTGCATGAGCAGTGCCAGCACAGTGCCAAGGTGGAGACAGAGGCATGCTGGCCAGGATTGCTGCTGAGCACGTGAGCCTGGTGCTTGAAAGCCCCTGCAGGCACAGAGAGAGGGTTCACACCAGTGAGATTGGCATTTTGAAGAGCTCAGGGATGCTGCTCTAACGGAGGGTGCACATCTGGACACCTTTTCTGCTGGAGGTGCTACAACTGTTGTCTCACTGAATTCATCACGCTGCCCCCTGCTTTCACCAGCCACTCAGAGCTCCCACAGGGAGGGCTGACACCAGCTGCAATTGTCGAGATACTCAGAGCAAATCCCCCTGTGATCTGTGTGATGGAGAGCATATGCACAACCCAGGATCTGAAGGAAATCACCTCCCATATGAAGAACATAAACATGTTTTTCTAGCTCTCTGCCAGGGTTTTATTTGCAAAATTGCTAGAGAAGGAGGAGACCCTTGGAGGTCTCTAAGCTCTACACCCAAAATAAATAAAATGTTGCTAGAATATATTTAGCAAAGGTAATGTTGAATGCAGAAAACCAGAGAGGGAATGATGGAAAGATGCATCTACTGGGAGCTATTGATGTTTTGATGGGTGGTTCCCTCTTCAGGGCTCAGACAATGTGTAAGCCACACATAATCTGCCCTACCAGAGCCCAAGCTGGAAGGCAGATGGGGGGAAAGAGGGTGTTGCCCACATAGCATCCCTTCTTATTCTTGAGATGGACGCTTATTCTCAAATAACCATTACCAAATATGCCTCCAGACTGGTGCAAAATAGTGACTTGGTGGCCCATGGTGATGTTTGATCCTTCTTTAGCTCCTGTCTCTGGCACCCTTCTTTGCTGCATCATGCGAGATGATTATCTGATCCCAGGAAAGTCTCTTGTGGTCAGCCAACCTATAGGAGCCAGAGCAAATGAGAAAATCTCTCTCCTAATGTCTGTGAAGCTGATTGCAGTAGCTTTGAGTGGGGACAAAGGTACTGTTCAGCACGTGTGGCCCACCAAGACCTGCAGCTTGATGTTCATGCTAAAAACCACTCTTAACAACCCTGACTTGTTTTAGCTTTCCTTAATCCAGTCTTCCAGCACCCATAGCAAAGCCTGCTCTTGCAGAGAGCTGCCTCCTCTGGAATCAGCCAGCACTGATCCAGTAATTGCTGCGACTTGTCACTCCCTGTCCCATCTATCACACAGCACAACATGACACCTCGGCCAGGGGAACTCAGAAAGAAGCAGTTTTCTGTCTGCTTCAATTTACCAATGAAGAGTGAGAAAGGCTTTGGAAACAGGGCTTTAAATGACTGGATTCTCCATGAAAATCTCTTTTACAGAATGTAACAGGACGTTTCTCTTGGAGGAGTGCTGGGCCAAAAGCATAGCCAAAACTGTTTCCCTTCTTTCTCCACCATCATCCACCCCTCCCCTCCAAGACCAACAGTATCATCAGATTTTTGGCTCCACTGAGTGTTGAGGGAGAGTCCTGACCCATTGCCCCTCACCTAGGGATGTGTTCCAGCATTCATCTCAGTCCAAGAATCTGAGCAGTCCCACTGACACCCCCCCACTGCCCTTGGTGGCATGCAGAGGAAAAGTTATTAGTATGGAGCAACAGCTCTTCATTGATATTGTCCCAGGGAGGGGCTGGGAGCAGCAGAAGAATACATTCATCCATAGCTAGGGCTGTTGCAGCTAAAATCTTATGGATCCTTCCATGTCCTGCATGCCCAGGTACTCCCTGGAGTTGCTGAAGTTGGTACCACTCAGCTGAAGGACCATTTGGGCTGATGATGAGTGTATTGCAGCAATGTAAGTTCCATGCCTCTGTTAAAATACATCCATATCACCCCCCATACGTTACATTTTTGAACATTTGGTTCCAGGAGTACATCTCTCTCATATGGTTTCAAGTAAGCCCCATGCTCCTCCAGACCAAAGACTGCAGGCGAGCAATATTACAGGAAGCAGGGATTTGACATCTGGATCGAGACTGCAATGCAGTTAACTTCAGGTTTAAAAACTCCCCCAGCACAAACCTCACCCCTGGCAGTTACCATCTTGCCTCTCTCTGACCTGTCTGAACAGTCCTGTAAATTCAACTTTCTGGCTGATTTACTCAGCACCCCCCCCCTCCATGTATTCATTTTTTAACCTCCTTAGCGAGCTCAGCCTTGCAATCCTTATCACAAGGCACACAGCAGCCCTGGCCCATCCAGCATCTCTCTCATGCTGTGGAGATCTCAGTCCTTACCTCTTGCTTTGCTAGAAGTGCCTGTCTCATCTTATCATCTGCTGGGAAAGTGACTCCTGCCTCCAGATGCAGCTTTGTGAAAGGCGTGAGCAAAGCCCACTGCAGCAGCAGCTGAGAGTCTGCCCTTAGTGCTGCAGGGTGCTCCCAGCTACCAACTTGTCCTACTTCTGGCCAGCCTCTGTGCTCCAGAGCATGGTGGAAAAAGAAGCCATACCAGGTCGTGTGTTAGGAGAAGAAGAATCATTTCTCTCTGCTTTTGTGCAGCACACAATGTGCCCGACTTCAGATTTGCATCATGAAATCTGTGGAGCTGCCTGCATCCTTTTCAATCTTATGTTTATTTGGGATACAGTGGAATGAGGGAGAGCCCAGCAGCAGGATGACTCAGCAAGGGTAAAGGCAGGACAGAGTGAGAAGGTGGGTCGAAGCCTTAGCTGCTGGAAAGGGAACCAAGGCATCCCTGGTTTGGGGAGATTTCTGTCGTGTTGGGAATTTGGTTCAGGGAACAGCCCAGCAGTGATTATTTTCTAACACACAGCACATATTAACTTGGAGTTCAAAATTCCTTATTTTCCTTGGCATGGTGAGGAATGAGACCTAACATGGTGATCATACATAATACATGAAACAAGCGAGAAGACGGAAGGCAAATAAAAACCAGATCAAATGCACAGGGTACCCAGCAGTGCGGGGCAACCCAGCACTCATGTGCTGCTGCTCACAGCACTCACAGTGCTGGATCCCCACGTGTGTGTAGAAAACACAACTAAATCAATTAGCCTCCCAGCACCCCTCTGAAGTGAGGAGAGAAGCCACCATCCCTAGGAGCAAACGCTGTGACCATGCCCAGCGTGGCTGAGTCTGCCCACGCTGCCTCGTTCAGGCTCCTACGGGAGCTGTGAGGCACCTGGTTTGCTGCTATAAACAATGGAGAGAGGAAAACTGCTCCAGGAGGAAGTTTTAAGCCAGACTTGTACTTTGGTCTGTTGCAGGACCATTTTTTCTTCATGGGTGGTGGGTAGTTAGGGATCATACGGCTCTGCCAGGGAATCAGTGAGGATGGAAATGTGCTGCTCTTTAGTGCATGGTCCTTGAAACGTTCTGAGCTGTCCTGCAGGCAGCTTGGTGGGGTTTGGGTGAGGATCTCTTCCTTGTGTCTGTGTTTGCCTTGGTGCCTCCCCTTGTCCTGGCTCAGTTTACCATGAAGTGGTGAGTGATGTAGACCTGGTCACCTCTATGTGACCACCAATGATGTGGGCTCTGGTGGCCTTCTGAGCATTGGGCCAAGGTGGGTCTTCCTTCAGTGATCCAGGTAAAGGAATAGGCTAAAGCTTCAGCTGGTAAAAGATATTAGAGCTCCATTGGCTTTCATGAACCAAGTCCCTCCTGGATACTCTTGTCACTCTTGGAATGTGTGTAAGCTGTGAAGGATGTGTGTGTGTTGGAGAACAACTTTGAGAAGAAATAATAATCTTAAAAAGGGTATTCAGCAAAATGAAGGAAGTTGAAGTATTTCTCGAGCCTTCTTTGTTTAATCACCATCCCCCTACACACACACACTCTGCACCAGGACAACTGCTCTGAATTTTATTGGAAAAATATAAAGCGGCTTTGCATTCTTACCTTTATTTCAAGACCTCCTACAAGAAACAGGAAGGGTAAACATGAAAGATCTGTTTCCTTTAAATTGTGAGTGTGGGGGAGTTTTCCTGTAGTGAAAGGACTGTTTTGAAAAGCCCTAAATGCTTTTGAATTGAATACATAGAAGTAATGTACACACGGTTTGAATTTACAGTTCTGGGTCTCCTATCCCCCTCCATATGAATCCTATAAGTCAGACGTGTTGCTACAGTGATTCCCACCGGGAAAGTCTGGACCTAGACTCGGAACAGCTGTAGATCTACAATCCACCAAAGTCGGCTTCTGAAACAGATATGAATTATTGGTTCAGTCAGATAAATATGACTTTGCCTTTCCCCCACAGGCAACCACATATGGCACTTGGAAAGAATTAAAACCTTTACCCTTGGCCAGGTCTGGTTAAATAATGGCTCTTTCTTATACTTTCCCCCTCTCTCCATTTCCTCTCATTCATTCTTCTTTTAATTTTCCTTTCATGATCTTTTTGGCACCGGTATCTGAAATGTCACCTCCTCAAAGTGACCCTGAATTTTACAGTGTCACCTACAGGGCTGCAGGAGCAGAGGCAGGCGGGTGTATGGGAAAAAAACCTGATTGTTAATTCAGTGGGGATGGAGCTCTGAAAAGAGAAAGAAAATCACTTTTCCCATCCCCACCACCCCCAGTATGTGCCAGAGGATGCTCTGACGCCCTTCTCATGGGCAGAGCTTTTACATCCCCTCCTACACCAGTGGTACTGATATAAATACACATAGGCTTTTTGGTGTCTCCGTGTCCCTGCTGGTGTTCAACTGCTCTAACAGTGAGGACCAATGGTCTGGGGTTGAAGCACCATGGAGATGGGTGGGATGCAAGGGTTTGGCTGCTGGCACTGCCACGAGCAGTGTGGGTCCCACCTGGGCATGGCTGGGCTGACTCTGAGCTGACTCTGCTCTCCTGGATCCTCTCTCCCTTCCCAGGTCCTTGTGCTGCTGGTGTACGTGTGTCAGGGTTTGCCCCTCCAAACGGGATGCAGAACAGCATCCCTTAGAGGAGGATTCAACCCCATAGCCACAAAATGCACTCACCTGCACCTCTTGGGGTCCCTACCACGCCCTCCTCTCCCTCTGCCCCTCTTTTCTACCCTTAGTCATTCATTCATTCAGCCTCACAGGCTTGAGGTGGCTGCCCCCCAGCCAAGCCCTCCACTAGGTTTAACCCAGTTCTCTTCCTAGAGCTCGGGCTTTAAAAATCTGGAATTAAGAAACCTGTAACTTGCTGCTTTATCTCATTATCTCCTGTTTTCCATTTTAATGTGCCTGCTCTAAAAAAGACCTCATTGATATTCTGGTTCAGCATGTGTTTGTTTGTGTCTCTTGGGAAAATTTGCTACAGATATTACTAAGTCAAAAACACACACAGGAGAGTTTGCTGCAGATTTTCCTTTCCTTTTTGCCTTCTTTGAAAGATGATGTTATTTTCTTCACTTTCGCGAACGACAAGCAAATAGAAATGGCAAGAATTTTGAGACAGCTCGGGGTGTAGGATGTAATCTACTGATCTTGAAGGTATCTGTCTCCATCTCTGCGGTCGTAGCTTCCAGATTCCTCCTCCCCCTCTGCAGAAGGACACCAGGATCCTGCTCTGAAATGCAGGTCACTGTGCCTGGCATCCTCCTACAGCTTCCTATTCCTCTTCCTGAAGTCCTAGAAGTCACAGTGCTGACAGGGACAGTCCCAATGGCCAGGAGCAGCCCTTGGAGATCCAGGACCGTGTTGAGCCAAAGGTGACCCAGGTCTCTCTGGTGCTGCCCTCAAATGGTGTTTAACTGCAGTGGTCCCCTCGGGTTTCCATTACCCTTCTGCTTCCTGCTGGAATCCCAAGGTTAGGAGGTTTTGGAATGGGAGGAATTAACCCTCTGGAGGAAGCAATGCCTCTCCACTGACTGGAGAGGGACTTTAAATAGCTCCTGCAGACGAGACGCTGAATTTTTTAGATGAATAAAAATTAGATGAGGTGAACTCGAGGTTGGCTGTTGGGGAAATCGGTGTCAAGCAAATCTTTGAGCAGAGTTTTAAAAATGCAGTCATTTTCAATGTGTCCTGGAGATTCATAAATGCTGAAGTATCTACTGTCAGCCTGGGACTCAGTGCACAAGGGCTTCTAGACTGTACCTCCCCAACTCTTGGCACTGTGTTTGGTACAGGTGGCATCTTTGTGGTGGGAGGGGAGGACACAGGTTAACAAACAAGGAGGCTCTGAGTAGGTGTGAATCAGCCTCAGAGCTAGGGCATCTTCAGGTCTTACCCTGTGCAGCGGTGGTTTAGCAAGCCCTGCCACCCTGCTGGATAACCCACCAGAGGCGCCTTCCCACCCAAAAGCTGTTGTCATCTCTATTTAGCCATCTCCCTTGTGTGTTGCACTGGGATGCTGAGTGAGCAGTGAGTGTGAGACCTCAGGTCCATGCCCCTGGCTGCAGCGAGGCTCCAGGTGTGCCTTAGGGCTCTTGCTGCTTCTGCTGCTCTTCTTGTAGCTTTGAGTGATGCCACCTGCTCCTCTGGGGGCTTCCCCATCTCCCCAGAGTCTGCTGTATGTCAGCAGCAGATAAAGGTATTTCTGAAGAGTTGATCTCACCCTCTCTGAGTTTGAGCAGTGAATATCTCAGTGGTTTTTTGCTACCTTTTTTTTGCTACCTTTTTTTTGCTACCTTTTTTTTGCTACCCTATTCTGATATTTTTGTGTTCCTTAAGCTTTGGGATATTTCCAGAGGGACTGTCCAAGCCAGTGCCTTCCTTTTCCCACCCCGACGCAGCAGCCCCTGTCCCGGGGTGGTCGGCAGGAGCAGCTTTGGGGGGGACGGCTGGAATGGCACCGCTGCCAGATGCTCCAGGGAGCAAACAGTTTGGGATCCCTGCGATTGCCCTGTGTGGCAGAGGCTGCTGCTGTACCCAGGGCTCCCGACAGCACCGCAGCCGTGCACTTAACTGACTTTAAAAGGGGCTGAGGTGGAGTAACCCTTCTTTCTTTATTTTTTTAAATACCCTGTGGTGCCGAACTGCAATGGCAGCCAGCCCCTATTTTGCAGGGGCTGGGTAAGAGAATGTTTTTATCTGGAGATACAATGCCCGTCGGGCTGTGGCCGGCCGTTCCCAGGCTGGTGCTGCCAGCCCCCATGAATGCCGGCTTTATGAGCGGCCCTCGCAGGTGTTCGGGGGGCACAGAATCACTAATGAACAGGGGGGGACACACAGAAACTCCAGGCAGGCTCTGGCACAGGCTTTCTTCATCCTGTGAGAAAAGGGGGGGGGAAAGTACAGTGCCTTTGCATCCTCGAGTGCAGCGAGCTCTCCCTCCCAGTCTCTGCTGGGCTGGTTGGTTACCAGCTCCATTTATACCCTCACACATGTAAATTCAGCCATAGAATTCAATATACTTTTTTTTTCTTTTTCTTTTTTACCTCCCAGTGGCTGTAGGAATCCTGAGCTGCTCCTGTCAATGTGAAGTTTGTGGGAGCTGGTCCTTCGTGTTTGGCTCAGGATTTCCTGCTTTATGCTCTTGTTATCTTCATGCCAGGGCTCGTGCATAAAATAACCCAGGAACAGTGATGGCAGGACAAGTGCAGCCCTCTATAATTTGGAATGTGTGTGTTATAGATGGGGCCTATTATGATAATGATGATTAATTTGCCATTAAGCCTGTCTGATACTTCCCCTTCCACAAGCCGACGATGACCATAAAAGCTTGCGTGGTAATGCACAGGCACAAAGGGAGGTGCATTGAGCTGCAGGGGCAGTTTGGATTTTGGCACGCAGGGCTTCCAAATGCTTGGTTTTGCAGCCAAGTAACATGCTCCCAACAAAGTTCTGTGTCGCATGTGGAAAAAACAATAAAACCAACCCAAAGCAGGGTATGTGTTAAAAGGGGGAAATAATCTTGGTCTGTAATTTTTTGAAGCTTCCACTTCTAACTGTTCTAACACAACAGCTCAGCACGAGAGGGGAAGGCAGTCCTGTTTATTTGCTGATCCTCAGAGCAGGAGACTTTGGATCACGAGGCTGGTGAGAGGTCTGGCAAACAAGCCTTATGGAGACCGGCTGAGGGAACTGGGGTTATTGAGCCTGGAGAAGAGGAGACTGAGAGGAGACCTCATTGCCCTCTACAGCTACCTAAAGGGAGGTTGTAGTGAGGCTGGTGTTGGTCTCTTCTCCCCAATTGCTGATGACAGGACGAGAGGAAATGGCCTCAAGTTCCATCAGGGGAAGTTTAGGTTGGAGATTAGGAAGAAGTTCTTTACTGGGAGGGTGGTTGGGCACTGGAATGGGCTGCCCAGGGAGGTGGTGGAGTCACCGTCCCTGGGGGTGTTCAAAAAACGGGTTGATGAGGCACTTGAGGCCATGGTCTGATGGTCAGGAATATGATGGGATAAAGGTTGGATTTGATGACTCTGGAGGTCCCTTCCAACCATAATGATTCTATGATTCTAAGAGATTTAAACCCTCTTGGCTCCTAGGGCAGCGCAGGGGTGATGGACACCCAGCAGTCACACACAGTGTTTGCTCAGGGGTGAGCCCCAATGGCCAGTCCCTCACACTGCCTCTCCCCCAGGCTTTGGTCTGGCAAGGAGCAACATCTCTCTGAGCAGGGGAACACCAGAGCATGCTGGCATGGTTGGCTTTGAGCTTTTTGGCTTGGAGAACCTGAGCTCCAACTCCACTCTGGCTGCTGCAGGGTGGAGGTGGCTGCTGGCTCCCGACGGCAGAGCTGCTGCCACAAAATTCAGGTACAGAACCTGAACATGGAGCCAGGGACCTGCTGAAGTGGTAGAATTCCCCCTTGGAAAGCTCTCAATGAGTTCTGTTTATTATTATTATTATTTATTATTATTTATTATTTACTATTTAAACATTCTCTGGAAGAGAATAACCCCCAAGTTATTCCTTGTATCCGTCGGTATCAGGTTAAGAGTTATCTATAAAGCAATATATCCTTAAGGCTAAAAGGGAGACACTAGTTTGGAAAAAATATTACTATGCAGGGTGTGCAGCCTAAGCCAGTGTTTTTATTTGTGCTCATATTTTTCATTGCCTTTCTTTTACACTTCAAGGACACATTTATGATCTCTTCATGGTGTTTCACTTCTGAGGTGATGGCTACGCCTTGAGAAAAAACAGAGCTCACATTAATTTGGCCCCCAAAGCCATTAAAGTGCTTGTGGAACAGGGAATGTGAGCACAGTTCTTGGATACTTGGCTGTATTTGTCAGGAATTTGCCATTTTGTGCTTTTTGTCTGCAGTATCAATATTTGCAAAGGCCTGAGAGCGCGTGCTTCCCTTAGAAATCAAGGCAGAGCCAAGCATTCCCTACCCTCGTGGAAGCAGCATCCCTGAAGGATTTGTCCATTACATAATAATCTAGAATACTGCCTGAACATGCCAGAGAAAATAAAACCTTCATCGCTTCGTATACGTTTGCGAGTAGGGTTTTACCCTCCAGAGGAGGAAGCAGAAATGCTGAGGTGATCTGCCAGTAAATGAGGATAATGACTGATGGAGAGCAATAACTGCTCTTCCAGGCTACATAAGCTCTTGCAGGCTCTTCTAGCACCACTCTGGTGGGGTCAGGTCTCCTCTATGGGAAGATTCTTAAGATCATTTGTAGACTTAGTGGCATAGCAGGAAAGAAAATCATCTCCCCAGTGCCAGAAGACACTTTAGCCAACAGTCCTCCCCAGTCAAGAGGAGGGCAGGAATGCCCCTGTGTGTCCCCAGCAGGTTCTGTTCCCCTAGACACCCCCACCAGGGTTGTATTATTGACTCGTGTTCAGCTTGCTATCCACTCTGTCTGAGTCCTTTCCTTCAGAGCTCTCCTGGTCAGCCTGGGCTTCGTTTATACTTCCCACTATTCCTGCCTATATCCAATATCTTGTATTTATATCCCTATTGGATTTCATCCCGTTATTTCAGAGGGTTTCTCCATTTATCCAGAACATTTTGAAGGCTCATTCTGCCCTTACCATACTGGTGGTCCCTCCCAGCTCAGTGTTGTCCACAGATTTAATAAACATACTCTCTGTCAATGGAAAATATCAAATAGAAACAGGGGCACGACAGCCACCTAAGTTTGACCCCCACCATGTGAAAACTTCCCCAAATCATGCTGGTTTTAGCACTGGGGGGAATGTAACTTTATTTCCAGTTCTGTTTTGATCTCAGATCTGTTTCACCTTAAGAAAAAGACCTTCCCCATGCAAGCGCAGTACTTTGAGATTTTTAAATAGCACCTTTCCACTCACAAATAATGGGACTGCGTGCATCCTTCAGCTGACAATTTCATTCATAAAGATCTCAGGATCCACCACAACCCTCACTCGCATATTTTACTACCTCCACAGTGGGGCATGGCAGCCACTTTGATGATGCCCAATTTAAATTTGCTCGTGATTCACTCCAGCCGTGGGTTTGTAATTCTGTGGAGTTACAAAGTTCTTGTTCTGTAATCAGTTGCTTCCTAACTTGAAGTCATCTCAAATTATAAATTGCTTCTCTAACCAATGCAAAACACGGCAGCATAATGCCATGATTGATGCTATAGAGAAAACTCTGGTACAGTTTGCATGCTATCAAACAGAATCCTGGTGCAGGTGGGTGACTGAAGCATGGGGTAAATGCACTTGATTAGATATTTTGTCTCATTCAGGATCCTTTTCTGCCAGCACTATATGACTAAATGCATATTGCATGAGGGGCCTGTTCCAAAGTCCATTGAAAGGAGCTGAAAGGCTCCCGTTTCCCTCGGCGTGCTTTGGATTGGGGCAAAACCACTGTCAGGCAGACAACAGAGATGTTGTGTTTCGGCTCGCGGAGAACGTCCCCTCTAATGACAAAAACAAATGTGTTGTCCGTGATGTATGGAGCTATTAATGACAGTAATTCCTCTGAGAGCCCAGTGATTTGCAACTATTGAATATATTTCCATTTTACAGGGGAGTGGTAGAGGCTGACGTATGGAAAATTAGACGAGTTGGCCAAGTCCTTAGAGGAGAGCTGGAGCCTTGACCTCAGCTATAGCCTAAATACACAGGGATATTTATCCCAGAACATGGCTGGGATCGTGTTCCTCGCTTCTAGCATCATCCCTGCCAGGGAAATGGGTGCTCCTCACACATCCAGTGCGTGAGTCCAGCTGGGCTGCTGTTAGTCCAGCAAAGGCAGTGGTAGGGAAGACCTCAGGCCACACCAGACAGCAGTGTGCTTCAGGGAGAGAGCAGGAGAAATTCAGGGTTGGCATTTTCTGGGTCTCTTCAGTAGCTGATGTGCCATGGCTGGTCCCCAGAAAAAGTGTCCCAGCAGGGCTGCATCCTCAGCTGGCCTGGGAGAGGGGCTGGGATCCAGGAATTCCTCCTGGAGCCCAGGCAGGAGGTGTGAGGGCAAGGAATTGCAAAGCTGAGCTTATTTTTCTCTGTGTCTGAGGGTTTTTCTTGGAAGAATTGCTTTACCTCGCTTGCATTTATTTGTTGCCAGTGATGGGGAAGGCAGTGCCACCTGAACCAGGCTGTGTGCTGCTGCTGCTCCTGCTCTGCAGAGGCTGAACCGAGACACAATAGGCACGGGCAACCCAAGGGAAGGGGAATTGGTTGTGTTTTGCAGGGATCTCAAGCCTGCAGGTGGGACAGACACAGGGACACTGCTGCATTACGCCCAGGACCATCTCATTTTGCTTTAATACCCCCAAGTCAAGGCGAAGGGAGGCAGAAGGATGGGGCAGGGCGACTCACTGTTGGCACCCTGGGGATGCCAAGTATTAGCAGCAGGGAGCTGAGGGCTGGCAGCCAGGCCCATGACCCCATCCAGCCATCCCCACCACCCCTGGCAGACTGGGTTTAGATGGGTTCCTGCCTCTGCTAAACATTCATATTTACATGTGCAATGTTTCTCCTTCTCGTGCCCCTTCTCCTTCCTCCTCTGGCCATATATAGCCCTGCCAGGCACGGCTTCAAGGAGCAGGGGCAGCTTGCCAGAGCCTCCGACCTCCCCTGCCAACGCCGATTGCTCTCCAGGGCTGAAAATCCAGTGGGTGCTGAGGCTCTGATGTGACTCTTTGCTGCATCATGAGGCACCGTTTGTGCAAACGCCCAGGAAAATCAATAAATGAAGTGGTGGACACCTAGAGCACGAGGCGAATGTGGAGCTGTGGAGCTGGAGGTAGAGCCACCCCCCTCGCAGCCCTCACCGGTGAGCAATAAATGGAACTTTGTTCCCCCGAAAGGCGTGTGGGTTTTTCTCCCCATTTGCTGGTCTCTAGTGGTGCTCGAGACCGCCAAGAGGTCTGGATGCAGATTGCAGTGACTCCCAACCCCGGCTCCAGCTCTTTGTGCCAGTATGGCATTATCTGCGGGTTTTCTTCTTTCTCTTCTGCTGCTTTCTTTAAAAAGCCATAAAACAGCAAGTACTATTCAGTGATTAAGATTATTTGGGTTCACTTCAGTCCTGGCATGGTGCTAATAAAAAAAATGTTAAAGGGTTTGTTCTCTCATTTGCAGAAGAAACTGTCTCACTATGGGAATGAACAATTAACAACATTTAAATGAGCTGAACTTGGTCCTTTTCTTCCATTGTCTTTGTGCCTTTTGAATCATCTGGAATTGGATTTTCTCTGCTGTATATTTTCCGGTGCGCTAAAATGTTTTACATCAATTGTAGACCAATCCTGAGGTGTAACCCCCTCATCCCCACGGCCCACAGCGCCTCGAGAAATTACAAGATGTTGTGGTTAATCACCTGGATCTGTTGTACAATTACAATATTTGCTGATCGGGATTTTTTTTTTCCCTGCCATTTTTTTTCCCCCTAAAGGAAATACAGCACAAAGATGGGGAGGGCGTTCTCTCCCATTCTGTATCTGCAGGCATTTCTGCCTTCATTAATTAAAAATGATAGCAAGGAAGGCAAGCAAAGGGGTTTGATCTTTGCATTGAAAAAACAGTATGTAGCCCCTGTTAAAACCTTTTAGCGACAGATTTAAGGTTTCCTTCACATGCTGCAGCCTCAGTGGGCTGTTTGTATTTTAAAGCATCGCTTCCCTTCCCTGGGAGCATGGGGGACACGATGCGTTTGATCAGATTCAGGGTAAAACAGTGAAAATACCCTGCAGGGCTTTTCTCTGGCTCATAGGTGCTGCCTCGGGTATTCCCACTGGTTTGTTTTACCTGGAGCTCAAAGTGAGAGGAGGTCTTTGAGCGCTCAAGCAGTGGCAGGGGACTGGGGAGGTGCTGGGCGAGTTCTGATTTGGCTCTCAAACGCAGTGCGCCGCGGGAATGCCAACTGGGTGGCACTGAGCTTGGCTGGGGGAGCACGCTGGGAAAGGATTTAACCGTGTTCTCTGCAAACTATTAACCTAGATACTGGACTGGGGAGAGGGGGAGAAAAGCTCAGCCGCCATTCGGCGTGGTGTGGCTTTAAGAATCGAGACTGAAACACCTCAAATGAACTCTGCAGCAGACAGCTGAAAAAAGCGCCCTGGCCCCGCTGCCGCCCGCTCCTTCATGATGTCATTTTTCAGGTGTCAGTTTGCCCGAGCGAGATCCGAACAGGCCTTGTTGCTAGGACATGAATGGAAAATTGGCTGCCCATTGGCCGGCGGAGATTTCCCAGCCAGCCAATGGCGAGGAAGCAGTCGGCATAGAAATGAGAAGCAGAAAAGCTGCTGTCTGGGACAATTAATGTGTTTGTAGTGTCAGAGCAAATTGTCGTGCAAAGTACTGTGCGGGTACAATTAAACTAAAAATCTTCCCCTGTGTAGGCTGGTGATGCTGCCCTAATGGACCAGCCTTGGGTCTGAGGCAATTAGCAGCCGTGCTGCCTTCTGTCTGAGTTGGCAGCTCGGAGCGGCTCGCGCAGGAAGGGGACATTTTTCACTCACACGGCACAGAAGATTATACAACATTTTTATTACCTTTAGCCTGCAGAAACAGAATAGCTAGAATCCATTTCCTCTAATTTTTGTAATTATTGTCATTTAAGTCCATCACGCGAAGAGAAACAAGCACCAGTGTGCTGCAGCGGCTCCGTGTAGGAGGAAGGAGAAGAGGGGGAAGCAGCTGGTGGGAAAGGTTGGGTTCCTACCCTGCGCCGTCCTGGAATAAACACTGCAGCAGCAACAGCAAAGAGCCGGCAGGAGCCTGCTCTCTGCAAAGGTCTTTGAGCAGAAAGTGTTGCTTTATGAAGTGTAATTGAGTATGATTCTGTTATTTCAGAGCCAGGCTATAAAAGGCATTCCTATTCGAGCTGTTGGTAGTGCCTGCCTGACAGAGGAATAGCCAAGTAAGCAGATTTGCCCGCCTGCCATCCTTAACCGTTTGCTACTCCACGGTGCCACCAGTGCAGAGGCAGTGGGCTTGCATAACCACCCGGCTTTTCCACAGCCACCCCCCTTCCCAGGGGCCAGGCACCTCCTGGCTCAGCCAGTCCAGTCCCTCGCTTGCCGGGAACCACTGCGCGTTGTCCATCTTGGAGGATGGAGCTCCCTCTTCAACCTCCATGGGGCTGGTGCTTCTTCCTCTTATTTCTCTCCCTGCTCGTTACTTTTCCTGGAGAGTCATTGCGTGCTGGCCCCTCTCTCTCAGGAGCCCAGACCCACCCCCTGGACCTCTTGTGCTTCTACCTCTTGCCTCTTGTGACTCTGTGGTGGCACGTGGTGCCCCTCCGTGGCCACCACTGAGATGCTCTTGCAGAGCAGCCCATGGGGAGGTCAGCGGTCCCATCACCCAAATTATGAGTGTCATCTATGCAACGGGGGGGCTGCAACACCACCATGGGCTGAAATTTGAAGGATGCTCTCCTGAATCCCCGCAGGGTGCAGGGTCAGAGAGGTGTCTCTGGGTCCCCACTCATCACCCACAGCCTGGCCACCTCCGATCAGAGCCCAGAGAGCTGCATGGCTTAAGGAACCTTTCACTCCCAAATTCACCATGTTTAAAATAAATGCATTTCCATGTCAAAGGCTGGGGCGGGGTGAGGAGAGGGAACGCAGACACACAGACCAGAGCCATGCTGCAGAATCAGGGCAAAAGTCTGGCCTTGTTTATTCTCATGGAAATCGAGAGTAAACCCAGGCAGTGTTGTCATTCTCCACTCTGACGCATTACTGTAAATCCTAATTTCGTAACTCTGTCGTTATTGATGAGTATCACCACATGAGATCAGCACAGAGTCATGCCTGGCCACCTGCATGTGTCAGGGACCAGAGCTTGTATGTTTAAGTAGAGGAGACAAAAAGCAGTCGGTCATCTTCATCTTACAAATAGGGGCGTAGGATTACACGAGCTGCTGGAGAGCGCGCAGGAAGCCGGTGTCTGGTCTGGACAGGAAACGGTTTTCCTGTCCTGAAAAACTTTTCATAGTAGAGGAAAAAAAAATAAAATATATCCCGTTTGACCTTTGGGTGAAGAGTTTTGAGGGCAGGAAAATGCAATCAGTAACTGCCCGATGCGAGGCCCAGATTTCAGCTGAGGGAGAAGGAGGAGGTTGTGCCCTTGCAAACCCCTCCTTGCTCAACGGCTGGGGAGGGTTTGTGGACCCTCTCAGCCACCAGTGCAGCCAGGGATTTCTGCCATCCGTGATCAATGGTGATTGCTTGAGCAGAATCGATTCCTCCTCAGGACCTGGAGGTATTGCCTGCTACATCATGTCCAGAGCACGGTGGGAAAGATTAAAAAAATTAATTGAGTAGATCCTCACTACTAGGACAAAGAAAAAAGCAAAAGCAGGGCTCAAGATGAAAGGCTGTATGCTATATGTCTACCATATATATGCTGGATGTGTACCATATCACCCATTTAATCGTCTTCTGCACAGGAAGGTGGCTTGGTTGAGTGTTCCCATCTCCTGCCCCAGCTCTGGCTGGCATTGCCCTGAGTCTTTGCTCACAAGCTGAGCTACTGGGAAGGATTGCCCTTATGACTGTACCAGCTTTCCCATCTCCAAATTGCCAGTCTGTACCACCTGGTGACTCGATGGGTGGTTGTGTGCTGGGGTATATGTTGCTGGTATTCAAGGGCTTCCTCCTGGTTTGTTTTGCCATATTATTTCCCTGTATTTAGCTGGAGGACTTAAATCATAGAGGGCAGCTGTAAATGCCATGCAGTAGCCTGCCTCTCACCGGCGAGGTCACGCATGCACCGTTGGCACAATCACTGCATCTCGATAATCCCATGGTCCTGCAGAACTCCACACCCCCCATCTGACCTTTCCATCTCAAATGACAGTGCCTGCTAAAACCAGATCAGGTGAATGTACCGCCTCGGTATCGACCTAGGAGGAGAAAAATGACTTTCTAATCTGTTGAAGACGGTGTTTTCTTCTCCAATCAGCCCGTCCCCTCCTCCTACCATCATGCAGTGCAGGAGCCAGGAAGGATGAGGTCTCAGCCCATGGATTGCAGAGGAGAGGAGCCTTTGTTAGACACAACGTATGGATGCTGCAAAATACTTGGGAGAGCTGAGCAGGTATCTTTTAAAGGGGAAAAAAAGGCAACTAATTAGCCTAAATAAACATATATTAGGGTTCAAAATATGCACCGCCAAAACGAAAGCCACATTCTGGTTCATTAAATCTGAAAAGGCTTCACACGTTTTAAGCCTGTAATCAGATTCACAGATGCACACCCCCTTGCCAACCTCCCCCCCCCCCCCCCCCCTCT
>VZRW01012969.1:128114-151957 GCA_013398125.1 Aegotheles bennettii
ACCTTGGTAATGGCTATTGTAAAAAGGAGCTGCCGGGCGAAGGTTTGGGGGGCAGGCAGCCTGCTGCAGGGGACAAGCTGGGGGGAGCAGATGCACGTGTGGCAGGAAAATGACTGTTTACTGTGGCATCTATGTCAGGTCCTCGCCCCAGAGTCTGTCACAGCTAGGGGGGTGTGGGCTGGCATGGTTCAGGTGCACAAAACCTTGGCTGGCATTCACCTTCCATCCCTCTCCTGCATCCCCTGCGACCTGGGGCCACCAGCTGAACCCCCTCCTCCCAGCCCCCTGAAGGGTGGGATCTCACCACGGAGCTGAGCTAAAGAACATATGGAAACGTCATGCGTGTATATATAGAAGAGGAGTGAAAATGGATGCTCCTGGGGACAATAAACATTAGTGTATCTGCAGGGGGAGGAAAAGAATTTCAGCTATTTGTGCTGCTTTGGTGGATTTTTGTCAGTGCTTTTTCACTACTGCTGGTAAAAATAAATCTATATATCTAAAACTGATTTGAATTAGTAAGCCTGTGAAACTCGGGGATCGTTCTTGATGTGAAACTCCTATTTTTTCCCGAAGCGGCAGTCAGAAGGATGCTAGGACTGCACGCCAGCAGAAATGTGTAAGGAGACATTTTGAAACCTGAAGGGATCAGTGTGAACATTTTCAAGATGTTGGGGCTGGTGCTGGAACACCTTGGTGACTCAATAATAACCAAATGAGCTCAAAATGTAAATGTTCCTAGTATGCAAAATCTCACACGTGGCTTTTGTTTGACCATTTCTTTATTTTTAGTATTTTTTTCTGGTTTAGAAAAAAATCTAGTGAAAATTTCACTCTGCCTCAGTGTGTGTGTTTTATCCAGCAAGGAGCTTGTTCACTGCATTCTCCCTTTTCGGGAAAGCAATCCCAAGGAATTTGATGCAATTACTCAGGAAAGCAAGAAAGCTCAGCGTAAGGTGTCTCGCTGCTTTCTGTGCCTGGGTATCTCGATCAGTTTAAACTGATTAGAAAAGCTGCTCGGTTCATTCTTGGGCAAGCTGTAAAATGATCCCTGCTTTGTATAATGAAGTATGTTATCTATCCTGACCTATAATAAATCGAGAGCGGGCTCGGAGGGGGATTGTCATCTGGTCTAAATTAGCATTGCTCCACTGATGTTGCTGGCGCCCTGACAGTGCTGGCCAGGTGAGGATGTGGCCCGTTCAGGGAGTTCCCATGGGCTCACAAAAGCAGCATTGAGGACCCCAGCTCCAGAGGAGGAAAGAAGCCAAGAAAGGAACAGGACAGCTTGCGGGGAATCTTAAATGACATTAATTGAAATCTTATCACTTCCTTCATCTTAAGGTGAACCCAGGGCACAATAAAGAGCAATTATCTGCCATCTTCCTGCGTCTGTCCCGAGTGCAGGGAGGGGAAGGGTATATCCATCACTCCTCCTGCTCTGCCTTTTTTTCCTCAGTAGACAATACAATATATCTGCAGGGCTGTCACCCCTTCAACCCGCTCCTTTCGCATCAGAGCTGAACAAAACCAGGAGAAAGCAACAGGGCTGGGGAAAAAAAAAAAAGAAGGAATCTGGAAACTGGAGCCAAGTAAAAATGGGGGTTCAGCCCTCTGAGAAGCTGTTAAAGGGACTCCAGTTACCGCACATCAGGGGAGCTGCCACAGGAGGTTCTGCTGCAGGCTGGAGGGGTGCGTGCTGGTGATTAATAGAGGTGGGACTCTCCAACCTGGGATGTGCAATATGGGTATGAGGGGTTGTGCTGTGCATGGGTTCCCTTTCCCTAGGGGTTACACGTGGGAAAGCAGCTGCTTGGGTCTCTGGAATGACTGAGGCCAAACCAGCCTGTGGTGGGGAGTTGGGATGCGAGAGGGGCAGGTTCCAGTCAGCTGGATTTGGGCTGTGTGCACAGAAACTCCAAGGCCATGTTGCTTTCTGACAGCAAATCGATGCTGCTGTAAACAGGAGAACAAAGGAGCTTGCAGAGGAGAGGGGGAAGGAACAAGGAAAAGGGAGCGATGGAGATCTGCTCTGCAGCCAAAGCTACAACAATGTTGGGAAAAGCTGAATGACTCCAGTACCTATTCATACCCTGGCCAGAGCTGGGTGCTCGCCCATTCCCAAGGCCATCGAGGAAGTCATGGCCTCGAGTGGATTAGATGTGAGGGCAAGAGCCAGGAGCAGGGGGTGGCTCAGCTGCTTCTGGGCTTGGTGGCCCCTGGCCACTCACTGGGAGTGCGATTGGGTCCCGAGGTTCAGTGACTGCAATCCCCGAGCCCAGGGGCTGGATGAGGCAGACTCTGTCCATGTGCAGCTGGTTAGGGCTGAGCGTGCCCCTCCCCTCTAAAGAGTTGTGTCTGATGATGGATATCACTGGCAGGATGAATTCCCATTCATTTGTCCTGTGGCTTCTGCAGCGCGAGTGGTTTCCATACAGATCCCACAGGAGAGAGTACCGTGGAAAAATGGGAGTTTGGGAGCCAAGATGCTGGGGCATTCTTCTTCCCAGCTCTGCAGTGAAAGAGCAGATCTGGGGCCCAGCAGGTTTAAGTTTGGGACGGGGTCTGACTCCTGACCTGATCCTGAGGTCGTGGCGATGGGTTTAGGGTTTAACCCGTTGCACGTAGGCTGGTTGTAGCTCAGCTCGGAGCTCTGTGCTGGTCTGCACGACAGGCACACCAGTTTGCACCAGAGTGGGAACGTGGTCAGATGTTTTGGAGGTGCAACATGCCGGTGGAAGGCTCAGCCTTTGATGGAGGCAGGGTTTTCTTGTTTGGTTGGGGCTTGAAGCTCGTATATTTTCTCTGCCTGTCATTGCGAAGGCCACATGGAAGAGCTTTGAGGACTGATCCTGAATGGGGAGAGGGGAGTTTGGTGCATGCAGCTCAGTCCCTGACTCTGCCCATCTGTAAAGAATCAGCCTAACAACACTTAATATACTTCCTCAACATGGCAGTTGTGGGGCTTAATTAAACTGTGCGGCGTGCTCAGAGATCCTCAGACCGGAGCTGGGTGTACAGTGAATTACAAAAGCAAACAACATGAAATTTTCTGTGTGTTGTGCTATAGCTGTCTTCATTTACCAGAAACAAATCATTTCATGTACCTCTTATATGTAACTTGTTTATATAGGATGTGCTTATTATTCCAGTAGGAGGGAAATCTGGTAGTTTTGATTATTGTTTCTGAATACGTAATCTATGTAAAGCATAAAATATGAATATGATGATAAAACAGTAGAAATAGGGCTTTTTTAACCATATATGTGTATGTAATTAGCCACGGGAAATGTCACTGGTTTTAATAGGCCTGAAAGATGGTGGGAGGTAAATTTAATATAGTATAAAAATAAAGGTAATCCCAGCAAAAGACAAGCGTGGAGCGGTTACTGGAGTCACAGCAGGCAGAGACAGTACATGTTTTGTGTCCAACAATAGCAGCGTACGTGACTTGAAATGCTCTTTCCTTATAAAACAAAATACCCACTGGTTTGGCTTATTAGTGCTAATCTTCAAAGGGAGAAGCAGTCCTGAGGTTCCTGGTTCAATTCATGAGTTCAGCTCTGCTCTGGCAGCGCTCGCCTGACAAAGTGCCATTGTTGCCCACGGCCGGGTGTGTGTGAGGTTTAACCTTCTGCATTTCCCCTTTTGGTCTGCACAAGGAATGCCCAGAGCCGTGCAGAAATATGTCTCTGATGTATAGTTTACATGTGAAAATGCTGCATTTGAACTTGCACTGACTCTGCGCAGAGTGGATCGGGTTAAATGGACTATTACAATGGCAGGAGCTCATCTGGAACTAATAATTTTTGAGGCCACCAAAAGTAAAAAGTAGGAAAAAAAAAATGAAAAGGGAGGGGGGGAGAAACCCTGTGAGTTTGGTGGCCGGTGACTAAAGCTGCTGCTGCCATCTACTGCGCATGGGGGGCAGTGGGGCCAGCGGGGAAGGGCTCGCTTTGGGCTGAATCAGCCAGAAAACAGGTTAAAGAGCGAAGGGTGGGTTCTGGTGTGCACAGCTCGGCACAGCTCGCTCAGCCCTTCGCATCAGCCCGGCTGGGGGCTGACCCCGGCTCATCTCTACCCACTGCAGAGCATCTGGTGGGTGCCCACAGAGGGGCTGGAATCGCCGCAGGTCCGGAGCCGCGCTCGTTCTGCATTGTTAGGATTCACCACCACGGAAGAAGTTTTTGGCTCTGATTTTGGGGAGGGGGGGGGGGCGTTAACAAAGCCCTCATCAACCGCATGCGAGCGGCTGCCTCGCAAATCACCCGGCAAAGCCGGCGCTCGGTGGCCGACATCTGTTTTGTCTCAGCGCAGCGATGCTGCTCGGTGGCCCCACCCGCTGGAAGCGGCTCAAGCATTACCGTGCTCGCCGGGCTGGCGAGACAATAAACGGAGTCTATTTATTTATGATGGCTGGACTCTAGCAGGTCATTGGCATGGTCTCCAAGGGCGATGCATTCGAATCCCTTTCTCAATTTTCTCTCTTCCATCTCTCCAGGCTGCTTTCTATTCTTTGTGCCTGTTCTCCCAGGAGATCTGGGCTCCAAACAAACAGCTCGCCATCCTTGTGGCTCTTGGTTGTGAGGTTAAATAAGTTTAGGAGGAAAAGTACATTTGAAATGGTGCTGATCCAAATAAATGAGCCAAAAGCTCTATTGTCTTCCCCAGCTCCGAGCCCTCCGTGGTAATTTCCTGGGTACATGGACATGTCTGCTGTGAGCTCCACGCAGCTACTGCAAAGTGGAGCTGGGTTCAAAACGAAGCTGGTCCTGTGACCAAACACACCACTGGGAATTGGCCTCCAGGCTTCTGTTTCTGGCTTTCCGAGGGATCTCAAGAAAGCCACAGCGAGGGGAAAGGAAAGCTGAGTAATGGGAGAGAGCCAGGCTAACCCCAAAGCTGGGGCAGCAGCCCAAAGGGGGGGGCACAGAGGGTGTTTGGAGAGGATCTACCATGCTGCTCTCCTTTGGCAGAGCCTTGGGAAGGTGCTCCCGGAAAGGGTGCTAAAAAGGTGGAGATGTTTGGCATGGGGTCTCCTCTCCAGCCTGCAGCACAGGGGGGCATGGCTCTGAAGGCAGTGCATGTGCTTCTGGAGCAGAGAGGGGAATCTTCTGCCCTGGGCTGGGGGATTGGTTTCACGTGCAAGCCTCAGTGGGAGGCAGTCACCTTGAGTGCCCTCTAGAGCAGAGACTCTCTGACCTGTTTTAAGACCAGGGGAAGAACTCTCTGAACTGCTGTGCCTCATCCTTAGCGAGAGAAGGGGCCTGGAATGGCCCCCTCAGCTTGGGCAAGGATCAATCCTGCCTGAAGTGTACATAAAGCTGAGGCCAGGAGGAACCTCTGAGCTCTTCTCCAGTTTGCCATTATCCTTCAAGATCTCAGCCTTGGGGAAACACAGAATGCACAGGCAGCCATTCTTGCAGTGGGAGGGGAATGAGAGGGTGTGGAAAAAGGTTTGTGAATGGATCATTCAGGTTCTGACTTCCTTCTTGGAGGGAATCTGCTTCCCTTCACTGGCTGCAGAAAGATGCAGGGAAAATCAGCCTTGTCATTCAGCCAAGCACCCCAAAGATGTGAGGCTTGCTGATGTGAAGGTCACGTTTTGCCCATCCCTGCCTCATATCTTCCATCTCTAAAATCTGCTTCCCTCCTGTACAGCCAGTGTCAGGCTGTAGCAAGCTTCAGAAGGTATTTAATAGACTTCTGCTCAGCTCACACCCTCATTCTCCATTCACTGTCTTCCTGGCTTTCCTTCCTGAATCACTGTCTAGTTCCTCTTCCATCGTGCTCCATCATCCTCCGAAGCAGTGGGATTTTGCCCAGCCCAGCCCCACACAGGTGCTCTCACAGAATATGAGGTCAGGTCCGCTCCCTGCTTGGCTCCACAGGACCCAGGGAGAGCAAATCTGCTGGGCATCATGTGAGCCCAGCTATGAGAATTTGGGGGATGTGGGCTTCTGGTTGCCTATAATTTACAGGGAATAAGTGAACCACACATCCTGGAAAAGCCCCGGACTGCCATTTTTCTTACATCCCACATTTGGCAGGTTGAGAGGTTCGTGGCAGGAGCCAAGATGTTGATGGTTAGCATGAATCTTTCCTTCCCACAGACCCTCTCTTTGCTCCTTAAAACAGGGGCTGGGCTATCTGGGAGCTCTTGGCTCCTCCATCCCAAATTCCAGCTTGAGTTCTGCTGTGAAATATCCTCAGTTATTTCATCCTTCCTGCCGAGAAAGGCTAAACACAACCGTTCGGGAGTCTGGCACAAGGAACTTGGATTGCTTACTCAAAAGAGGAGCAGCCAGCCAGAACTTCAGCTGCTCTCCCTCAAGATCAGAGCGCATCTCTTCGGTGAAATGCTTAACCCATGCTGGGAAGTGCTTGTGCAGCCTTAGCCTTGCTGTGTTTCACCTGGCTTCCTCAGTGCTGCAGGCAGCTCCCTAAGCCCTAGCTCAGTGGATCCAGCTCCTCTCCTCGCTGTGGTTATGGGCTGCCCCTGGAAGCAGCCCCGGATGCTGTTTGTGGGAGAGATGCAGCTTCAGGAGCAGCAGAGTGAAGGGAGCCTGGACCTGGGCCTCCTGGCTGGGTCTGTGCTGTGTGCTCCAACCAAAGCTCCTCCGGCGGTTGGAATCTTCCTCCTCGGTGGGTTCTCATGTGTATCATAGTGGGGAAAAGTGTTTTGCAGTGGGAACGCTCACTTGGATCTCCTTCCCCTGCTTTCGAGGAACACACAGGCCAGTGGGATCTTCTGAGACCTCTCCCCCTCGGTCAGATGTGCTCGATTCAGAGGGCTCTATGGGGCAGGGGAGGTTTGGAGCAACACGTGTGAGCAATGTGGTCATGCCTAGCTGTGTTTCTTCACAAAACCCTGGCTCTCCAGCCCCAAAGCAGAGGGGAAAAGGGAGCTGGATGCTCCCTGTGGCACACGGGTTTGGGTGGAACACAAGAGACAAGGGGAGTCTCAAAGAGAAAATGAAGTCATGCAAGGAGCGAAGCTGGGAGGTTTATTTGGGAACCACCAAGATGCTCAGCAATATTTCAGATCCCATTATTTGTTAGGGGTCATTGCCTAATACCACAACTAAAGCATTTGAGGGCAGGGTGTACCTACTCACACGGGTACTACAGACACCCTATGAGAAACCCTTCTCTTTCAAGAGCTTTTGGAGGCTAGACAATAAGGAAATGTCATAAAAGTAATTATAAGGGGAGAAGATACAAAGAGGAGAGCCAGGAAGAAGTTCCAGTATGGGGTTCCAGGCTGGGTGGGTGTAGTCTGCACCCGTGACTTTCTGCCTGCTCCCTGGGTACAGGGACTGGAGGTGAGGATCAGGTGGGGGCCAGTGGGATATTGGGATAAAAGGTAACTCAGGGAAAGGTTTGTGAGTGGGATGGTGGGCAGGAGAGGCTGGGCTGATCGGAGTTTCTTCTGTTCATCACAAGGTAACTTGATAAATACAGTTCTGGTGAGGGCAGTAAAGGCTTAGGGGGGAAATCTTCCTTATCCATAGAAATCCACGAGTGTTTTGGGGAGGGGTGGTATGAACACATCTATCTCTCTTCTGCAAGGCTTAAGGGTCACGTTGACTTTAAAAGAAAGTAGGTGCATGGGACTGAGGTGTAACTTTCTGTACCTCCTGGGGGGAGCAATCGATTTCAGCCACAATGGGGGAAAATCAGCTTCACTCATGAAGAAGGGGGCAACGGAGAGGAAGGAATTGCTGTGTGTTAACATGGCCTTAAGCAAAACATTAACAAAGTGCAACACTTAAGATGCTTGCAGACCTCAATTATGTCCACCCAGCTCACGAGTTGGCTTGCCAATCAAGTAGGCTAAAAAATGAGGTCCGTGTGAAGGGATGGCTGCCTGTTCATTACCTCTCCCTGCAAGCAGCAGTTCTGCTCTCCTGCAGCTGCTCGGGGTCAGGTGGAGCTGCACACACCAGGTTCAGCCCGTGCACACACACCACACAGGGACAGGGATGGCTGTGGGAATGGATTTGAAGCAGGGAAATCGTGTGTGATGTGAGCAGCAGGGCAGGCTCAGCGCCGGGGAGGTTGTTCTGCAAACACAGAGGTGAAGCTCGGGAAAACTCTAAATGTTTTCTGGTGTCTGAGGGTCTTGCTTACTGACTGGTGCTGACCTTGAAGGAAGGGATGGAGAAGTAGCCAGAGACGTGACTGAATTATGAATGTTGGTGGTACCTTCCTAGCAGGACTCTGCTGCTCCATCTGCAGAAAGCTCCATTTTTCTGCTGCTGCTCACCCTGTTAGGTTATACAAGGCATCCTTCTAACACGAAACAAAAATCAAATATGGCTCAGTAGAAAGTCTCCTTTTTATTGCACTAGAAAGCAGAGGCTAGATAATAATTTCAGAAACCAGAAGTAGTTTTGTTTACCCAGTCCATTTTTATTATTATCATTAAGTGGAAAAAAAATTGACAAAAATTCCTTCAAAATTGTGCAATAATAACGTAGCAGAAATCAGTGATTAGAAAAGAAAAAAGACACAGAGTAGCAATTCAAATGGTCTAGTATTAAACTTCACTTAAGGAACCAGATTAGAAGTTGACACTACCTCTCACGAACTCATTACAGACTGGCTGCTCCTAGACTGCTGCATGTTTTGAAGGATTAATTATAAACGTTACAGCTAGTTCCAGTAATGAAGATGCTCTCTGGGTTCAAGAGTAACTCAATTGCACCATTTCCCTTCTGAAGTCCATTTGAAAGAGACTTGAAAGTTGTTTTGGAGAATGTTATTTTGGTCTCTCCTGAGCACGGTTTTACGTTTCCACCAGCAAATTGGTGAAGTTTGTCATTAAATACTTCTTTGTCCCTACAAAGTGATTGCAAGGATGTGCAGGTCCTAAGGGTGTGCTGCTCAGTGAGTCACTGGGTCGGGTGAGGTTTCCCTGGTGGCCAATGTGAGCTGGGGGCTGCTTTTGGTGACTCCAGGAACAGGACCAGTAAATAACCCTGCCCTCCCAGCTGCCTGGGCAAGGCAGGTCACTCCCCACCCAGCCAGAAGCTTTCAAATCACTTCTCCCAGGGTTTCTAGAAGCCAGGAGGAAGCGATACCAATATGGGACCACCAAGGTCCTTTGGTCAGGAGGCCAAAAGATGCTGGTGTGGATGTTGGTAGCCAGCATTGCCACGGCACATGCTCCTCCCTTTCTGGCTGGGTATGTGCTCGGATACATCTATATGGAGCTCGATCCCCATCCAAGGAAAACAGCTTTTCCCAATCCTAAATCCACAGCTCTCTACTGCTGCTGCTGTGTCAAGGTAGGAGCACACAGAACAAGTTAGGGCAGGGTTAGTGTGGACTTACAGAGTGCCAGCTATTCTGCAGGTGGAATATCTGTGTGCACAGGTCCAACACAACAAGCTTCATCCCCTCTGACATCCCCCTGTGCCTTTCCCTGGAGTCAAGCCCTGGGAGCTGGGGTGAGCAGCACACCACGGCCATTCTGTGCAGCTGGGCAAGGGCTTGAAGGAGCGATGTGATTTACTCAGGCTGAAATAATTGCTTTTTTAGACATTGAACGGGTCCTTGGGTCTCAAGCCTGGAAAATGGCACTTGTCCTTTATGGTAAAAACCAAAACCCCCACCCCCCCAAAAAAAACCACCTCAAAAAAACCCAGGCCAATGCCAAAAAAACCTTTTCATAGCCCAAAACCCCACCAGATCTCAGTGTTCAGCTTTAGTCTTTTGTTCAAATGGACTTAAGAGCACCAGCAGGAACCTGCAGTGAAACCTGAAATGGCTGCAAACTCACATTAACTGGAAGGAGTTCCTCCTAACCAGAGCACTTCCCACGCTCCTTTTTGTCCCTATGGATCCAAACGTTTTACTGAGTTGCTCCGAGGTAAACTCAAATCACCTCCCAAAAGTCAGGGTAACAATTCCTGTCACATTGCTTAAGGCTACTGAAACAAAACCAGAACAAAATAAGCATCCACGTCCATATTTACACCAGAACCCTCCCACCCCCTATAGGTCTCTGTGAACAAGATTCCGTGCTTCAAAAGTTCATAAAAATATACAGTTTACCCAGAACTGGGTCCATCCTCCTCCCTCCCTGCCCGGGGCTGAGGCTTCTCTCTATATAGTCACAGGAGCCCTGTGAGGTTGCTTTGCTGAGAGCACAGTGGGGATTTTTGCCGTGCAGGGGGGGCTGTGTTGGTGCATTACAGGCAGCATCCACACGAGGTGAAGCTCAGCTTTGTGCCCAGCCTGGCTGCAGCAGGGCCCCCCCCAGACCCCTGTGAAACTCCTGCAGCCCCAGGGGCTCTGCTCTGCCCCCGCTGAGGCACAGGTAACCAAGGGTGCTGCTCCTGAGGGCAGTATCCCAACAAAACCTCTCGCTGGCAAGGGGCTGAGCTCCGTACAAAGGAGCCTTTGAGAGCGGCCAGAAGTGACCCGGCCCCCAGCTGATGCTTGGAACGTCCAACCAAGGGATTTCTGCAGAATATAAAGTGGTTACGAGGGTGCCCTTGGCATCTGGCTGCCAGAGAGAGATGGGCTAAATTCTGCTTGCCTGACTGGGGCAGGATTTACCCTGGGGGGGGAGTAAAGTAGCAGTATTCAACCAGTAGTAATTCTCACCAGAGAGGTACCAGCGTCTGGGATACTACACTGTGGTTTTCAGTTACCTGTGCCAGAAATATTTGCATAATAAGGAAGGTTCAGCACTGTTTATCTCTCCTTTTGGGCTTTCTTTCCTGTATAAAATCTTTTGATTTACATCTTTAGAGTAGTTTAGCCTCCGAGTCAGCTTCTGGTCACCCCGTGTAGGTGCAAGTCTGTGCAAACTGAGCTACACAGGCTGGGTCGATTTACTCAACATCTTTACTCCTGAGCAGCACCTGACCCACTAAGAAGGTAAAAATATTGCAACTCTGCAAGCTTGGTGCTACTTATAAAAATCTGATTAGAGTTTGGTCCCAGCTTTGGGGGAAAAAAACCTGTCTCTGGGAATGGCACCACCAGTAATTGAAAATAGAGTCAGTATTTCTATAGAGTATCAAACCATACAGAACCTCTGTATGTGCAATTCAACGGATCAGTCGCGTATCAAAACATAGTTGGCCTCTCTCATCTGTAGGAAGACTGCTATTACAACTCAATTTGCACAGCAAAAATACTTTTGATTCAAACAAGAAAATCGTGTGACAAGAAGGCGTGCTGTGTCCTACTGGGGCGAAGGGTTTGCATATATAGAGCACGGACAGGCATGACCTGTGAGCATCCCCTCATGTCCTCGCTCTTGGGTTGGCAAGTAGTTGGGTTCATGGTGAGATTCACATTTTGCTATCACATGAAAAAAAAAAGAGCTCAACAGTGGTAAGCAGACATGTTACTGCTCAGCTCTGCAGCCAGCATTATGTCTGCTAGGAACGTGAGATGACTAGTGATGGGAAAATAATATATATGTATGTTACTCCTAAGGCTGAAGGTACAACTACAGCTGCTTTTAGGAAATGTTAATGAAGGAGGATCGAATCCCTGCTGTAAACCAAATGAATTCAGATGTTTGGTAATTACTGCTCTGTACGACTGTGGAAAATCTGTATGCGAGGCCGTTCCCCGCTGCGCACACTGGAGGCTCCCCCTTCCGTCCCACCGACACAGGAGCATCTGGGAGAAGCTCCGTGGAGGAAAGGTGGCCTGATTAGCTGGGAACTGTGTTTTAAGGTGTGTGCTTTCACTTCAGATAGTGGCGATTTTTTTCAGTGCTGTTACCCAGAAACCCTCCTGCTAACAGCCTGCGGTGTGTCGCAGCCACATGCAAGGGTTGGCATGACCCTTGGCAGCATGGCTGGGGAGGGATGCTTCTGCCTTAGAGGTGCAGCAGCAAGAAGTTAAACTCATATATAAAGTATGTGCTGCAGCACCTTGATTTGGGCTCTGAGACAGCTGATTGTGTCTTTTAATAAGGGGGAAAAATATGTAAAAATAAGGATTTTAATTATCGTGGCAAGAACAATGATGGGGACGCCAAGATACTACTGCCTTGCAAGATAAAGTGGCACATGTTCTACACAATAATGTGTACAATGTCTGACGACTTTGGAAATCTGTTCTCAAGCAGATTTCCCAATAAATTAACATAACAAAAATACTTTCATATAAAACAAAGTCCAAAGGATTTTTTTTTTTTAAAGTAAAAGCAAAACCTTCAGGGACTATATTACTTATCTCTCTCTACATATATAATCTCCTGAAATTTTTTAAATAAATTTATTCTTGTCTTAGAAAAATAAAACGAGTAGCCAATTTAGTCAATGGAAAATATCTCACAGACTTAAAAGCGTGCCCAGCAAGCATAGCCCTGTAAGACTAAACTAATGTTAAATCAAAGCAATTTGTTACTAAACCAACCTAGTCTGCAATTCACAGTTGATTACTACAAAGTGTATTTTTAAAATTATTTTTTTTGGCCCATATAAAAATAACATATTGCAACTCAAAGTGCATTTTTAAAATAAACAATCAACTATTTTTATCAAATTAAATATTTACACCATTTGGTTTTTACAGTCAGCAACGCAATTCATGCGATGACCATGGGGACATCATCTGAAAATCCAGTTATCATTGGGGCTTCGTCATCCTCATCTCCTGAAAAACAAACCCAGAGCTCTGTTACGCTGCCCTCAGTGTTTTAAGGGGTATGAGTAAACCAGCTACTGAGGCTGGCCACAAAATTGCCCTCAAAACCTGTATATTATGGCCTTGCCCATGCTCTTACCTGCTTGTTGTATCTGTTGTATTCAGGTTTTCCCTGATTTGTGTTAGAGGGAGGAGTTTAAGTGAAGCTACTCAAAGTATTTATCCTGGGCAAGCTTTGTGCTCATAGAAAAGGAACAAATCCATAGGGATTTGTATGTCTAAGCTGGAGGAGAAGTTAGGTCTTGCACTGGTTTCACGTCCTTAAGGCTGTGCATGAAGCCAAGGGGTACGTACCCAAATCATCTCCCGAGGAGAATATGGCTGAGCCCAGGCGGGAGCTGTAGTGGCTGTTTGCAAAGGCTGTGAAGCTGTTCTGCAACCGCCTGTGCCTCATGTAGAGCACCACAAAGCCAATGCCCAGGGTCACCAGCAGCAGGAACAGCACCGGTACCACGATGGCGGCGACATCTGTGGATCTACCGGCTTTGGATGCAGAGGAGTCCTCCCCTAAGATAAGGAAGGGAGAGAAGCACCATTAGCAACTGAGAGCTCGTTTCTGAGTCTGGGAGGCTTTTGTTGGTCTTTGTGGAGGAGGATGGGGAAGTGGCAGGGACTTACCAGTCCCTAGCTCGTCGTAGAGAAGCGTGGCCGGCTCGCCGCACATCTGCCCGCTGTACAGGCAGCGAGCCTGGACAGTGAACGAGTAGTTGTGACCTATCTTCAGGTTGGAAACCTTGAAGAAGTTTTCTGTGGTATTCCCGAGATAAGCCGTGATGTTCATCAAGCTGTCAAACATGTGAATCTCGTAACCCTGGGAGTTGTGAGAACAAAGACACAAACCCCAAATCACTTGGCTGCACGGGTCAGGCTTGCTCCTTCTGACAGGGCTTTGAAACTTGTTTTTCTTCCTGAATCTGGCTTTGATGGGACGTGCTGGGCTATTGGTTGGGAGAGAGCAATGGGGAGCCTCCTCCAGGCACCTGTCAGTGTGCACTGACCTTGGCCAGGTCAGGGAGGAGAGGAGAAGAACCTGTCTGGTTCACTCTGTTCTTAGCATCTCCCCCAGACCACTGGAAGCACACGGAGTCCAGGAGCACTGATGGGGGTTTTTTTGGTGTGGTTTGACAGAGAACATCACAGATTTTCTATCAGAGTCTAAATAATGACAATTCTGGTCTAAATAATGACAATTCTCAGATGCTACCGATGTGCTTCCCGGCACGGCGGGGCAGTGTCCTATTCCCAGTCCTCTTGCATGGGTTACACTTGACAGTTAAGGGTAATTATGTTCCTAAGAGGTGATCAATTGGATCTATCAGCTTTAGTGCCTCAGTCGTGACATGAATTGAAGAGAGAGCTCACCAAGGATGCTTGGGGAGCAGAGCATCCTGCTGTATTCCAAAGAGGCTGCGAGAGGAGCCCTGCAGTGACTCTGCTCTGGGTTTTTCTGAACCACTGCCTGCAGGATGGCAGAGACAGCACAACTTACCCGGCTTTCATTGAAATTACTTTCCTTTAGTGCCAAACTCTTCCAAAAGAGCAGAATGTGGTCATTTTCTGTTATGATTTTTAAGGCGTCCGGTGCAGACAGTGGAACTGCAAATGAGAGAACACAGCAAGTGGGGTGGGATTGAACAGTGATGGCACTTGTTCTTCTAGCTGAGAAACAGCAACGGGGGGCACTTCCAAAACTTAGTATTTTTTAGGGATCTGCATGATACTCTGCTTAAGAAAAGGGCTGTACTGGAGGAGAGGATACTGTGCCATGCAATCTGGTAGGAGTTTCTCAGGTGGGTTTATGGTAATGGTATTTCATGGTGTCTACCCAGCCAAACAGATGTATTTCCCATCTCCAACCAGCCAGGAGAAAAGCTATCATTGTGGCTCACCCAGGAGTACTCTTCCCTTTACCTGTGTTGATCTTCATGCTGGATTCCTTGCTCATATTTCCCAGTTGAACAATCACGTGGTATTTGCCTCCCGGTTCAAGTTTCTTGATGGTGTACTCCACCGTGCTGTTCCGGGTCTTCACTTTGTAGATTTTATCTGTTTTTCTCACTAAATCTTTAACTGCGACAGCATATAACTGGAGGGGGAGGAAAGGCACATGGGCAAAGATCTTACTTTCCTGCGGGCTTGCTAGGAACCTCATACAATGGTAGGACATTTGAGGGGGGGGGAATTAAATTAAACCATGCCTGCACTCTACAAAAAGCCTGGGAAAAGTAAGATTTCCAGCTTCTTGCTGGACGAGCTGGATCCCTGCCTGAGATCAGTATTTACAGGTAGAGAAAATGCAGTTATTGGCACAGACAAGGGCAGGAGGAGAACCTCAGGCTGCGTTTCTTAGTGAATTGCAAGGATGCAACGCAAACTCCTGCCTTGTCAAAGGGTCCAGCTTTCCCAGTAAGATCACAGAATCCTAGGGGTTGGAAGGGACCTCGAAAGATCACCCAGTCCAACCACCCTGCCAGAGCAGGGTCACCTAGAGTCCATCACACAGGAACGCATCCAGACGGGGTTTGAATGTCTCCAGTGAAGGAGATTTATACCTTTAAAACTAAAGATTTATACCTTTAAACCTAAAAGTCTCTGGGCCAGTATAGGAGTGGAAAGCTTGCTGAGAAAATGGCTCACTTGCAATGAAGCAAGACCTGACCTGACCGTGCCAGAGAACAGAACTGGGCTTTGTTGGGGCTGTGCCGCGGCGGCTGGGGGTAGACCTGACATCTCACTGGGTTCCCCAGCAGCAGCAGGGCAGGGATCTGTCTCTGAGCCAGGCCAGAAGGTGCTGTGAGCCATTACCATGTCCTGGTCGGGTGAATCGTAGGGAGATTCCCACTTGACGACCGCGAAGGTCTTCCCGGTGTGCACCGAGTGGAGGTGCCGAGGGGGCAGCCGGTTGTCGGGGATCATCTTCACCACAACGTAGTCAGATGGTGGCCCTTGGTAGGGAGACATCACACGGACCTTGAAGGGATGACACAGTGGTTAACACTGTGCCTGCACCCTCCGGTAGCAAGCTGCAGCCCCCAGTGCAGGTAGGAGGGGAGCAGAGAAGGAGCCTACCAGGAACAGGTACTGCTCGTCCCGCTGCACGATCACTGTCATGTTGTGGGAGGCCGTAGTGGTGTTGTGAGGGCTCCTGTACAGCTCTAGGAAGGATGTGGCATAGAAGATGCCATAGACCTGTGGAGCAAGAGCACAACAGGGACAGTATGGATTTTGGCAAGGGCCAGAGCTCCCACCCAAACCTCACTGGCTGCTGCTTTTGAGGAACATGACGCAAAGACCCTTCTCCTTCTGGGCACTCTCTCCTGTCCAAGTTCAGGTTTGTTCTGCCCACTCACCACTGCACTCCCCCCCCACAATCCTTGGCTCAGCTCTGATAAGTGAAAGATCACCGATGCCTCAGGCTGTCACCTGTATCTCAGCCACTTCTCCACTGGATCAGTGGCTGAACAGACAGACAGACAGACAAGGTGGCTTTCCTTCTCGTGCGCGTGCTTTCCCTCGTTTTTGGAGCATAAAATTTTGCAATTCAACCTCCACAAATCATCTTGTTTAAAGATTTTGCTTGCTCTGAGCTAGACCCCATCCTGGCTGGTGGCAAAAGCAGAGTGGGTGCCTTACGACGTTCCTCGGTCCAGTCCAGCTGCACTCCACAGCAGTCTGGTTGATGGCCTTGGCTTTGAGGCTTGGTGATGCAGGTCTTGTCCCACTGGTCACCACATGTGCAAAAGACAGAGGGCTGTCACCCAGCTCTGTCTTGGCCCAGGCAGAGATTTCATAGGGGGTGTGTGCTGTCAAATTTGCCACTGAGCAAGAAGAGAAGAGCGTGCTGTTAGGTGAGGCAGAGTTCTGCAAGGGCAGGGGAAGAGCACTAGGGAACAGCAGCATCAAAAGCCTCAGACAGGAGCCCAGGTTCATGTTTTGATTCACTAAAGGTGTTTCCTTTAGACAGAAGCACCTGGGATCCTGGTATCCATGTTTTTCCATACCAGGATGCTTTCCTGTATCTAGGCTGTGCACAGCAATGATTTTTTCCAAACCTGGAAGTAATCTGATTAACAGGGACACGCAAGCCCAAGAAAATGTTGACCTTTTGCAGAGTAGATTAGGAACCACAAACAAAGTCCCGTGTGATGAGAAAAGGCTACTGAGGCTCTGGGGGATAAATCCCAAATCTGCCTGAAATCTCAAAGTGCTAAGAGAGACCAAGGATTTGCTGCTTTGTCCTTTAGAGATTTATTCTTTCCTAACAGAAACTACTCAGTTGCAAAAAGGGGGGGGGGGAACCCTATAGCTTTCTGTAGAACATCCAGTTTGATGTTGACTGAAGCAGAATTTTACACTTTGTACAGAATTTACCTTTTTGGATGGACTTTTCTCCTTCCACGGTCAGAGTCCTTTTTTCCTGTCTGTGGGTATCAAATGTCCAGTAGATGTTCACAACGTAACCGCTGACCTGCCAAGCAGCAAGGGCACACAAGAGGGACCATCAGTTCAGCTGGTTTTGCATGCAGTTAAAGAGTCACTGCTGAAAGTCTTTTTGTCCTATTTTCCACCCCAATTAAGAGATGGTTTGGCATGAAATAACTAGTGAATTGCAATACTGGAATAGGTGGCAGCTTATCCCATCTTAGCATTTACCATTTACCCAATGCAGACCTTGTTTTCTTTATTCCAGTTTCAGAAATAAAGGCAAAAAATTTAATTTTACCTTGATATTAGTGCTCATTTTTAGGCTGAAACTTATGGAGTCCTCGCTGTAGCTCTCAATGTGTATGACAGGTGGGGGAATGACTGGAAGGAAAAGGAAAGCCAGCTGTTAGCACAGCACAAAGAAATACAAATACTCATCGAGAGGGGACAGGTAAAAGACAGGCTTTCATTACGACCATCATCTCCCAGACCAGGAATCCCCCGTCTTCCCAGCCATGCCTAAGACATGTGGCCCTCAGGGAAGGCACTGACATGCTGCACCTCCATCATTTTTTCAGTCAACCATCTAAAAGCTGCCTTCTCTCTGCCTTGCTCAGCACAGGCTGGAAGCAGAGAGGTCTGGACTCGGGTATTTTACTTCACAGCTCAGTGGCACAAGCTCATATCTCAGTTACCAGCTTCCCAGGAACTGGGGTGGGAGGTCAGGAGCTATCAGTGGGCACAGCTGCCAAACACTCATGCAAAACCCAAAGTGAAAGTTACTACAATTCTTTCTACCTCTGCTTCTCTAACCCTCAGGTTCTTGTGTATTTCCTATTCTCTAAATCCTGCAATTTTAGGAGCGTGGTGTTCTCTTTCCTTAGTTTGTCAACACAGTGAGGATGCACTTCCAGCTAACAAATTAACAGACAATTTTGACATCAGAATATAGGTTTGGAAGAAGAACTTGGCATGAACACAAATGATTTCCAAAGGCTTTTCTAAAACCATTTCAGAAGTGATTTACTGTGTTGTTGGAATCCATCTGCTGTCAGACTGTGATAGAACCTGGGAGCCTTGGTGGTCTTTTAGTGGTCTAACCTACACGAGATGCAGAAACCATCATAAGCCAAGAGGGATAAGAATGAGCAAGCACCCTTTCAGCCAGTGAAGGTGTTAGTGGAAATGTGTCCGGCTTATCTGGAGGTAGGATCTAGCCTACACAAGTCAGAGGGAATCCATCTGTGGTCCAGGAGAGAGAGGCACCTTCTGGACAGGCTTCTTGCCCCTTTCCAGGGCAGTACATCCACCCTACGTGCCACAGAGTTCGGAGGAAGAGTCAGCAACTTTGAGGCAGCTCAAGTTAAGCTGAATGGCACAGCAAAGTCATTAAGTGGTGTCAGAGGCTCAAGAGGGAAGAATAAAGAACGAGAAGGTGGTTATGCACGCTCGTGCTAACACTTCAGGCTTCTGTTTCACCTTTCTGCTATCCTGCCAGAGGTGACTGAAGCAACAGCATTTACCTTTGCCTTTTGTGGTGGTTATGGATTTGGATTCGCTCCAATTTCCCACTCCTCGACTAGTTACTGCAGCAACCTTTTCAAACGAGAGGGTTAGTTAGTATGAACATTGTGTAATGCAAACAGAGAGCGAGGTTAGAGCAAGGTTATGGACGTGGCACAGCTCATGGGAAAAGGACTTTGAAGCAAACAATAGCTTAATTACTTGGCAATAAAATGCTTATTACAGAGATAAAGCAGACTGCTTTAAGTCAATTCAAGGAATCTAAGAGGAGGGAGGTGCATCCTCTTTGCAGATAACCGCTCTCTTATGAGGTCTTTGAGGAGTCCATCAAGATAAGGAGCTTTGGACTCCATCAGCCATAGCATAGGTAAGAACCACAGTGATGGAGTCCATGTGAGTGCTGAATCCAGTTTCCAATAATTATTTGGGAACAGATTAGTATGGGAAAGAATATCATGGAAGGAAAGACTTTCTCCAACTCACATTGAGAATAACACTGACTCATGGGTGGGAGAGGGGTTTGTCCCACCTCCCAGTGAACTCCTCTCAGAACCCATGCTTATTCAGCACAGGGAGGACAGACAATGGCAGAGCACACACTTTCCAGGGCCCACTGTGCAGGCTTTCATTTCCTATTCTTACTAGTTCTGCCTATAATTACCCAGCTTCTCCCACGTGCATACATTCCCCACAGGAGGATCTGCTTTTTTTTCCCAGTGATAGAGTCAGGACCAAACTTATCTCTGGCCCAGATGCGGTGCAGTTGCAGTGACATTGGAACAGGCAATTAGTAGTGCAGGTTTCCTAATGCAGCCTGGACTTTGGGGAGAAGGAGCAAATCAAGAGCCTTAATTCAGGCCTTGAAACTATATACATTAGCAGTGCAAATGCCAAGCTCCCACTGCGGGCTGGCATTAAAGGGCAGGATTTTAATGACACACTTTTGTAGCAAGTACTTGACTGTGCAGGACTTGGATCATCTAGTGAAAAGTCATGGGAGCATGCACACCTAGAGCTTTGAAAATACTCACCCTGACTGTGTATAACGTGTTGACCTGTAAGTTCTTCAACTCTGTGCAGTTCTTGGTGGTTCTAAGGGACGACCACTCCTTGGATCCGCTCCCGCTGTATTCCACCTAGGAGCACCAAGACAAGGGATGAGGGCTCATGTACCATGAGGTGATAGGTCTGTGTGTCAAAATCTCAGTAGAAAGAAGGATGAAAGCTTAGAAAGGGAGCCAGAAATGAAATGAACTTGAGGGCTGTGGCACTACCTACAGCCCTGCAGCATTTCTTCTCCCACCCAGCCTGATGCTCTGATTTCCTCTATGAAATGTCCTCTCCCTGGCCCACCCCCCCATGCAGAGATAGCTGGGTTCAAACATGCTCAGAGCCCTCAGCAGCCCTCCCCATCCCACCAGCAGACTCACGATGAATTCCCGTATGAGGCCGTGGGCATTCACGGGGGGGCTCCAGCAGCCCATCAGCACACCCTCAGCTTCTTCCTTCAGGGACAGCTGGAGATTAAAGGGAGCATCTGGTACTAGGGAGGGATAGAGAGGTGTCAGTGACAGTTGCAGCTGTGTATCCACATCACACAGGGAAAAGAAGGGTCTCCCTGAAAGGCTGGGACAAAGGAGGGATGGCCAAGTGGTCCTGGCTCTTGGGAGATGTCTTATTCCTGCACTGGGAACCTCCCAGTGATACTGAACCACTGAGTCACGGGGAAGAAGGGGCAGGCTGGTGACTCGGTGCAGGATGGACTCTAGGGAGGGAACCCCCAGCCCCTTGCCCCAGTCCAGCACAACTCCTAGGCTTATGGAAAGACTCCTTTTGTTCGGAACGGGGATACCTCCGTGCTATCTACTATCAGGTCCCTGAGGCGATGGTGCAGGTCTGCTTACGTCCTTCGGGTGCCCGGAGGGTGATGAAGTCGTTGGTGTTGTAGACTCGGCTGAGGCACTGCACTTGCACTTTCACCTGATAGGTACAGTCAGGCTTGAGGACTTTCAAAACGCTGTTGGTTTTGTTGCTGTGGGTTTCGAAAACCTTCCAAATGCTTTCACCGACCGTTCTGCACGACAGAGCCACGTGCCAGAGTCAGGACAGGGGTTGGTGACCATGGGGGACACCACCTAGCTGTGTTAAGAGCTTGCTGCTTAGTTCCCTTTCCAGGAGTCACACCACTGGCTTGAAAAGATGCTCTCTTCAAGCCTGAACTAAACATAGCTTAGTGACTTGCAAGTGCTGTCCTCTGAGGTTTTCTCTAACTGCTGTGCTCTAATTCCTTGACTTTGTTCTCATTGTCAGTGGTCCCACAAAGACAGGACCCGAGCAGAAAAAAACCCCAAATATAGCTGTGTTAACTGAGTAAATAATCTGGTGGGAACAAATGTAGCTCTCCACAAATGTCTCCTAGTTATAGCTATTTCGTGTTGTCTTTGCAACAGAATGTTACAAGATTTTCCAAGCAGAACCAGACTGAGCAGCTCTTGGTCCCCCAGGACTGATTCTATATGGTGCTGTGCTGTCAACATGACCTTGCTGATACCTCTGCTCGTGCTTCTCCTAGCCTTTACTTGATACCAACAGCAAGGGGCCATGCAGTGGAAGGGGGCAGTGTACCTGTAGTAGACGTTGTAGACACAGGAGGTGGAGGACATGCGTTTGGGCCGGGCCCAGGTCAGAGTGACATCGCCAGAGAAATCGGCTGTCCACTGGAGGTTCTGGACTTTGTACACCATGGTGTCATCTAAGCAGACAAGGGGAGAGGTTAGCCTGTGGGAGGGAAACCAGCCCTTTGCCCAGAACAGAAACAGGGGTTACGTCTGTAGCACAAACACGTGGAGGTAGAAACAGCAGGAGTAGCTGCACTGCTGAGCTCAGGTGTGTGACTTGGGTGGGTGTTAGCAGTGAAGAGCAGGCTCATCAGAGGGCAGTTCAGAGCAGGAACATGCCCCTGCTGCTCTCAGTCCTCCCCAGAATGTCTCAGTTGTCTTTATGGTGCATCATGAAAGCACCCCTTTTCCCCCAGGAGAAGACAAAGCGTGGCTGTGGATTAAATCCTCCTCAGCATCATTTCGGGAGTGCACGAGTGCAAACTGCTCAGTCTGAGCTCAGTCCCTCTGCCACCTGGGCAATGACTCCGTGCTGTCACTGTCACTGCCAGCCAGGGCCTTTCTCTGCCTGGCCCCACTCGGGAGCTCAGTTTCATTCCCAGTGCCATTAAGAATCCAAGTGGATTGGACCCAAACAGCTGCTGCTTTCCCCAACAACTGGGAATGACCCCAGCAGGCGTGGGCCCATGGGCAGGCACGGCAGGACAAGGTGTCCAGGGAAAAGGGTGGTTTCCCCTTGGCGTAGCAGAACCTCAGCAGCTCCTTCCCCACCCCTCGAACCTGCTAGCCTCTCCCAATCAATATTTAATTAAAGAACTAAAACCTGATTGATGCTCACCCCCCCGAGCAGGTCGGCAGGAAGGCGGCTGAACCTCATGGCTGGCCAGAGAACAGTGATTGATTGCTGTTATCTGCCCAGGGCCACCCAAGCCCAGCGTGGGAGGACCAGTGCTGGCAGCAGGGCATGTGCCACGGCTCCCAAGGTCATCTTGCAAAGGAGGACAGAGCCAGAGCCCATTGCTTCAGCTGTGGGCCATGTCAGATACACAGCTTTGCTCCTACCTGTCCTAAAGTTGTTTTTCTGTGTCTGAGAATGCTGGAGGACAAATTGCCAGTGCAGGAGCTGGCTGGGAAGTTGGTCCCAGCTGGTTATAAGTGTGTGAGGAGGTAGCTTGGACAACTGAACCGAGGCAGATATGTCTAGGGTGTGGTAAATAAAAGGTGCTCCAGGAGAGCACCTCTGTGTGCTAACACAGACTGGGGCATGGGAAATGGGGGAGGGCTGCTGCTTACCAGTACAGTTCCTCTCATCACTGCTGTCTGAGCAGTCCAGGTACCCATCACACCGCTCTGTCACCATGATGCAGGCCTCTCCATCCTCACATCTGTAACCGTTGGGGCACAACAGGCTGCTGTGAGTAGCTGAAAGAGGCAGAATGGTTTCAGGACTCAGGAGAGGGAAGTTCCTCCCCAGCACTGGGCTGTTTCAAAGCAGGCACCATGCTGCGGTGACTGCACCTCAGGGATGGAGCCATTCACAGGGATGCATCTTATGGCATGGTAGCATCAGGAGAACCTGGAACTTATCCCACGGAAAACAACAACTGGGCATCTGATGGGAACAGCACTGGTTGGTTGGACTTTTTATTCTTTTTCTACTGCAATGCTGCATTTACTGCAAGGATTTCACCGGCAGTAAAGATTTCACCCAGGGGGGGTGGCTCCCCTGTCCTCACATAGAGCTTCCCAAGGGAAAGACCCAGGAGATCACAGAATCCTAGGGGTTGGAAGGGACCTCGAAAGCTCACCCAGTCCAACCCCCCTGCCAGAGCAGGGTCACCTAGAGTCCATCACACAGGAATGCATCCAGGGGGGTTTGAATGTCTCCAGCCAAGGAGACTCCACAACCTCTCTGGGCAGCCTGGTCCAGTGCTCTGGCACTCTCACAGGAAAGAAGTTCTTCCTGATATTCACATGGAACCTCCTGTGCTCCAGTTTGCATCCATTGCCCCTTGTCCTATCATTGGGCATCACTGAAAAAAGCTTGGCTCCATGGTCCTGATGCTCTCCCCTCCCCACACTTACGGCAGTGCCTCTCGTCCGTGCCGTCCTGGCAGTCCCGCAGCCCATCGCACCTCTTCCAGTTGGGGATGCACTTGTGCAGCTGCTGGCACTCGAACTCGAACCTGCTGCAGCGCCCCGGCACCGCCGGGGACGGGGTGGTCGCGTTGGGTCCTGCACAGAGCAGCGAGTGAGGGAACCACCCGAGGCACGGCCAGGCTGCCACCGAGCAGGGACCAGAACCTGTGCCCTGGTCCCAGCTCCACTAGGTGGCAATCTCTTCCCATCCAGCAGGTAGATGGCTTCCAAGCTATCCTCAATCCTGACTGCAGAGGGCTGGGAAAGCAGCTGCTCTGCCGGGGGATGCTGTGCCGGGGGATGCTCTGCCCGGCGGATGCTGTGCCGGGGGATGCTCTGGAGAGGGATGCTGTGCCGGGGGATGCTCTGCCGGGGGATGCTGTGCAGGGGGATGCTCTGGAGAGGGATGCTCTGGAGAGGGATGCTCTGCAGGGGGATGCTGTGCCGGGGGAT
>VZRW01012969.1:152222-185538 GCA_013398125.1 Aegotheles bennettii
GGGATGCTCTGCAGGGGGATGCTCTGCCGGGGGATGCTTTGCAGGGGGATGCTCTGCCGGGGGATGCTCTGCCGGGGGATGCTCTGCAGCAGCTCAAGCCTCAGCAAGGAAAAATCCCTCTTCTACCTCCAGCCCAAGTGGGAGATGAAACCCCTCTGCAGCCCTGCGCTCTCACACAGTCCCAGACATGGTGGCAGCTGAGCAGGGACCTGCGGCAGTAACTCATGGGGGTGTCCAGTGTCCCAGCTGGTGGCATGGGGTCTGACCCCAGGGACAGAGAGGATGGTTGGCTTTTACACCACGGTGTAATGTAGCAAGGATTTGGGACTGAAAGGCCACCAGTTCTCGCAGGTGTGATCCTACAGAAAATGGGAAGGGGTGAGGAGGAGGGGAGCTCACGTGCAGTAGGGCAGGCGTCCTCGTCGGAGCCGTCGGTGCAGTCCTTGTAGCCATCACAGACCCAGCTGTTGGTGATGCAGGCGCCGCTGTTGCAGCGGAAGTGGTTGGGCAAACACGTGGGGGGCAGCGGCGTCGTGACGGGGTGAACCAGGGACCCTAAAAACACACAGTTCAGAGCGGGTTTGAGAGGCCAGCTCTGCCCTATGGGCTGTGCCTGTCCCCAGCAGACCCAGAGCCACCGAGAGCAGAGGGGAGTGGGTCACAGGCACTACAAGCCCCATGTTGGCATCTGAGCTGTAACTGCACAGCTCCTACTCGGGGTTTCCAAAAATACAGAGTAAAGAGTTGCATGAGGGCACACACAGCCCTTTCATGGGGGCTTTTCGGGGCCATGGGGGCTGTCCTGAGCAGCCCTGTAGGAAGGCAGCCGATGCTGAGAGTGGTCCTTCAGCATGCCACAGAATCCCAGAATCCTAGGGGTTGGAAGGGATCTCGAAAGCTCATCCCGTCCAACCCCCCTGCCAGAGCAGGGTCACCTAAAGTCCACCACACAGCCCAGCCTCGGGCAGGGCTCCCCCCCAGGAGCTGAGCAGAGCACCCTGAGCCCTCACCCTCGCAGTCCTTCTCATCAGACCAGTCCCCACAGTCGTTCTCCTCGTCGCACTTCCACCGGTTAGGGATGCAGTGTCCATTCCCACACTGGAACTGGTAGTACCGGGAGCAGTTTGGGGCCTCTGTTGGGTTTTCTGCCAATGAGAGGAGAGGTCTGTGAGCCCAAGCATTATCTCCCCAGTGTTCAGCACAGCCAAGGTGTGGGAGTGTCTCAGCCCAGGCTGGTCCAGAGAGCATCACCCTGTCTATTTCCCCAAGCAGAACACACACAGGGAGGGCCTTTTCATCTCCAGCATTCCCCATACTCACAGCCCTCACCAGCCTGTTGCCACCAGTTCTGTCTATGTACTGGGTGCTTCATGGCCAGACACCACCTATGGTCTGAGAGCCAGAGCTGACAGCAGAACCCCGACAGAGCATGGTAGAATGGAGGAGCAAACTTTGCAGCTCTGAAATGAAGATGCAGCTGCTCTGTCTGCCTGGGTACAGCTCCTACAGCTACCCAGGGAGCAGTGGTAAATATTGAGATTGGCTGAAAACTGCCTGCCTGCTTTGGGCTGGGAATCTGCGGAGTAAATATGGTCACATGTGATTTAGTCAGGAATAGGATGTGCCAGCTGTATTGGATTTCCCCTGTGCTATGCTTTATCTACCTGCAGTATGAGGAAAATGATACTGATCTCCGTGTAAGATACTCTGTGATGTGCAAGTGGAGCACTGCACACACACAGGTGTGAGTACATACACATCAGTGCTATGGAAAACATGGAGAAGATGCTACTCTGTGCTCCTGGGATTCAAAGGAGGCTGGAGCTATGGTGACAAGAGCCCCTGAGGTGCTGCTCACCACAGTTTGCCTCGTCAGAGTAATCACCACAGTCATCCATCCCGTCACATTTCCACACCAGGCTGATGCACACTCCATTCTGGCACTGGAAGCTGAACTGGTCACAGGTCCGGTGGAACTCGGGGTCCTGGGCTGCAGGGGTGGCACAGAGGAACACCACAGGTTTAGGGTAAAGACCAGAGCCTTGAGGGAAGCTCATTATTGAGGAGAAAGGAAGGAGCACACTCAGAGGCAATCATGGACATCTGGGCAGAGTATTACAGACCAGAGCCACCTCTTAGGAGGTCTGGCAGCTTTCTGGTACCCTGGCGAATGAACTCTCCATGTCTCTGGTTCCATTCTCTGCCCCAACCCTTCTCTTGCAAAGATGCCCAATATCAAACTCACAGCAGCCAGCATAGCTGGCATCTTCATCCGACCCGTCCCGGCACTGGATGATGCCATCACACACCATGGAGTGGAACAAGCACTGCTGCCGGTTCTTGCACACAAAGTCCATGTAGCGGGTGCACAGGGGTTCTGGAAAAACGGGAGGTCAGGAGGAGAGGGGATGGCACCTCTGCTGCCCTTGGCAGCAGCAATGCCACCCGCTGGGATCTGCACAGAGCTGGGCGCAGCAGCCAGATTTCAGGAAGCTACAGAAGATTCCCAAGACAAATTGCTCCATCTCTGTCCCCAAGACAAACTGCTCCATCTTTGTCCCTGCCCTGGCCTGATAACCCATCGGGGTCCAGGTGGGTTGGCACAGGCTCCAAAAAGGGTTTGGTCACCTCCCTGAACACAGCCCCTGGCAGAGCATCCTCCCTACCCATCCCAGTCCTGTCCACTGTGCTTTTCACTGGCAGCCCAGCCAGTGTCCCGGGGGGCTTGTGATTGCTAAGGAAGGCTTTCCCATGATCTGACCAGGGCTTTCCCATGATCTCACCAGGGTTTTCCTCCCAGTGAGCTGGGCTGGGGCAGGCTGTGCAGGCTGTACTCACCACAGTGCTGCTCGTCCGAGGCGTCGGAGCAGTCGTTGACACCATCGCAGTGTTTGCTGGTCGGGATGCAGGTGCCATTGGGGCACCGGAACCCATTGCACTTCTTTTCTGAAATTGAGAATTGTGGGGTGTTTTTTTCAAGCTGACTTTAGTTAGCTACAAAAAAGCCACGGCACAGCCCCAGCTGCCTTCTCCCCGTGTCTGCCAGCTCTTGGAGGGATGGGAACTGTTGCCAGGAGTGTGCTGCAGGTTTCTCTGGGGGGGTTTGTAGGGATCCCCCCCACCCCGTGCACACTCCATGCCTTACCACAGGTGGCAGGGTCCTCATCGGAGCCATCCTGGCAGTCAGCATCTCCATCGCATGCCCAGCGCTGCGGGATGCAGTGGCCGTTCTGGCACTGGAAGCTGGAGGCCTCGCAGGTGTGATATACTGCTGGAACCAGAGCAGGGGGGGGCACCACCTGAGCACCAGGGCTTCACAGCACTGAGAGCAGCTCCAGAGCACAAGCAACCACCCTGTGAGCCCCAGGCAAGAGTTTGCTGGGAGCCCAGGTTCTCCCTGGGTCACACAATGGGCTTGTCCTCTCCATGCTGCCCTTGCTGACCAGCCTGCCGTGCCTCAGGGGTGGCATCTGGAGCCTAGCGAGCCCTCCTGAAGCCCTCCTCGAGTCAGAAGCCTCTTTCCCTTTGATCTCGGGTCCTCAGGGTGTGTGGGCAAAGGTGACAATGGTGGCATCTCACCGGAGATGGTGAGAAACATCACAGAGAGTGAGCAAGCCTTGGCGGTCCCCATGCAGGGCAGGATGGACTCAGAGACAGCTTTTAATCCAGGCAGGCAAGGCTTTGCTGTGTCGCCAAAGCAAATCAGAACTAGAATTCTCCTTAGGCTTCCAAGGGAGCAGGGCTCTGGCTTTCCTTACACTCCTGTCACAATATCTGCCTGGGGGGTATCTCGGTTGAAGCCCAGGCTATGCTGTCACTTCAGAGGCAAGAACTGCTCTTCAACCAGGAGAGCACTTGTCATTATTGAGAAGAAAAGCAATATTCAACTTATTTAGATTGCATGCTACTGAATTTCAGGTTAGCTTGTGGCATGCACTAGCAGATATTTCAAAACACTCCAGTCTTGTGGCAGTAATATTCTATTAAGTATTCAGTGTGAAATGTAATTATTTTAGATAAGAGCAATAATTGCAGCCAGTGGAGTCAGATGAAATGTTTCTCGAGTAATTGTGATCCTCTTAGATAATTTCAACTTTAAGCCTTATAAACCTGATATGCTTTTTGAAGTAGGTTCCTTTCCTGTAGTAATTCTCTCTGGAGAAACTCCTAAGTGATACCAATGTAAATGAAATCCCATGCAAACACGTAGATTTCTGGCTTGGTTGGTTTTGGTTTCTTGTTTGTTTGTTTGTTTTAATAGAAAAGACCGATACATTGTTACCCATTGGCTTTTCTAATGAGGAAAGGGCTCTGTCTGGGTGTTCTCTATAGGACACTGCTCAGGGACATCAGTTTTACACTGGTGATGAGGGCAGTTGAGCGTTGTGGCTTTCAACTGTAAATAGAGCTCACGGGTGTAGGACTGGTGGCAAGCGAGGTGTAAACTAGGAATGATGCTATCTCCAGCAAACAGGTTGCATCAGTATGAGTTGTGAAAACAAGGGTGGATCTTCCACATGTGACTCCACACTCGTGACACCCTCTTTAGATTTCCAAACCCACGGAACAAAGTGAGGCTGCTCAGAAAAGGAGACTAAATTAGCCTTTCCCAGACTAAATCTGCCTTTCCTTCAGACCAATTCATTGTGGAGAAGCTGCAAAGCAGGAACATGCCTGTTTTCTGCGACCTATTTAATGGCAAGACAACAGTTGCCCTGCTGGGTGGCTCAGCTAAGCAGGGAAACTGAGGCACAATGTATTGGCCACCGTCACATCGCAGTGCTTACCAGTGCAGTTTGCTTCATCAGACCAGTCCCTGCAGTCGTTGTCACCATCACACATCCAGGAGAGACGGATGCACATCCCTGAGCTGCAGCTGAATTCATCACTTCGACACTGGTGAGCCTCTGCCAACAAGTTCAGACGGTGTCAGGGAGGGGGGGGAAAGCTCCACATGGACTGAGGAGAGGAGGCTGGTATCTCAGACATGACAGACAGGACAGACTTGTCTTGAAATCATGTTTTCCTGCCTTGTCCCTCAGCCTGAATGACCAAGAGCTACCACCTTGCTGCTTGCCAGCCTCTGCTCTGCTCCAGTTCAGTCTCTAAGCTGGTGGGGGGCAGCCACAAACAACACCTCTGAGCAACCCTCGCCTCCCTGCGCCTGCTGGGCAGCTGCCCAAGGTCACCTTGTGTCTCTCCCAAATATTTGGCTCTGGGTCTCAGGAATACCCAAGGAGCAGAGTGGGAGAGCTGGATGATAACAGCACAGAAGTCTCCCTGCCAGAACACAGCTCCCATCCCTCACCTCCCAGCACTCCGTTAGCCTGGATAAACAGGGGGATCTCACCCTACAAGGTCTATGATCAGCACCCTGCCCTGCCCCAGTGCTGGGCTCCCTGCAAGGGACAGAGCAGGAGGTTTGTGAGAGGGAACTCACCACAGTGACTTTCATCGCTGTTGTCCCCACAGTCGTCCTCCAGGTCACATTTGTAGGACAGTGGGATGCAGGTCCCCGAGCCCTGGCAGCGGAACTGGGTGTCGGTGTCACACACAGTGGTGGCTGATGTGGTGCAGAGAAGGAGGAGAAAGAGGTTCAGGTTATGGTTGGACTGCAGTCCCTGCCACCCGAGCCTGTGCACAGTCTCCACATCAAACAGAGCGGGGAGGCATTAGCTGTCTGTCCAAGGATGAGGGCTGAAGACCACCATGTCCATTTGCAAGCCAGGGGCCTCTACCAATTCCTAACTTCAAACCCAGCCCTTTCTCCACAGCACACTCATCCAAACTCTTCAGGTTCTGCCAAGCCTTGGAACATCTGCCCCTCCTGCACGCTTTGGTCCCTGATTCTACTCAAAAAGGTGACCTCCATCTTTAATGTGTGAACTTGACTTATCAGCTCAACAAGGGGCCCGTGCCCACACAATGAAGACAGAAAGTCACTTTCTATCTGCACTATTTTTGTCAGCACGGGTTGTGTCCTCAATTAGCATCAGAAGCCAATTACTGCAAGAGACAAGCACGTGCTCTCAGATGAGAGCTGGCATCAGTCTCACCGAGTTTTAGACATTTCCACCCGAGTTGGTCAAAGGGGAAATATTGGCCCTTGCAGGGCACAACTCATCCGACCAGATTCAGATGTCTACCCAAGGAGGAGAAGAGCTGCATCTCCAGAGCACCTCTTTCTCCCCGTGCCTATGAAGGGAGCGTAGACCCTGGGCTCAGGTACAACGCCGACACAGCAGACATCTAAATGTGCTGGGTGCAGGACACTCACGGCAGTTCTTCTCATCGCTCATGTCCCCGCAGTCGTTGTCGTTGTCACACTGCCAAATGCTGTTGATGCAGTTCCCATTGAAGCATCTGTACTGGTTGGGCAGACATGTGTTTTCTGGGGCAAGAGGGAAAACAAAACCAAGCTGGCAGGAGGCATGATGCTGCACTTTGAGAAGATGGGCCACGCTCCTCCTTGCCCAGAGGACAGTGGAAAGTCACACCGACCTCTCGCAACAGCAGGAACCTCCTCCCAACATAAAGCAGCAGCCAGAACTGAGCGTGGCTTTACCTTCCTTTATACAAGTGCTGTTCTTCATGAGGTAGCCGCGAGGACAGTCACACTTCACCTCCCCCGTGGGCAGCACGGTGCTGGACACCCCCTCGGGGCACTTGCAGCTCCTGCCATTGTTTGACTTGGGCAGACAGAGCAGGTTGCAGGGCTTGGCAATGCAGGCATTCTTCCCTGGCACGAGGAGGAAGGGGACACTGTCAGGACTGAAGAGGGCTGAAGATGCCACAGGAAGCCCAGTGTCCACCTGCCACCCCCAGCTTTGGGGTCAGCCCCCTGTTAAGAGTCAGCTCCTGAGTGCTGAGGTGGGCCTTAGAAATGCAGAGCCATCTGCTCCATGGAAATCAAGGGCCTTAAACATCCTCCTAGACTCTTGCAGGCTGTTGGCTGTCAAAGTCCTTTGATGGACCCATCTTTCAGCCAATCCCTTTAGCTCATCCATCACACCAGTACCTTATTGCAGCCCAGATGGACAACTGAATGGGGGACAAAGTTGGTGCTGTTCTGAGACCCCATATTTTTTTTGGCCTCTACAGCACTTTGCATGGAAAGGCCACGGTCTGTGACCTGAACTACGAGGTGCCACCACAGCCGAGTGCCCTGTGGGCTCTCTCCCTGGTGGGGAGTGTCTCTCCTGGCAGCCAAAAAGCCGGGTGCACCACCCATGAAACACATTCCTTCTGATGGCACCTGAGTGCTTTGAACCCAACAGGAATGGGGATGGATTCACACTCATGCAACGTGAGCCAGGATGGCTTGGTGGCCTGGGGACCTGTGGAAATGGGGGATGGACACATTCATAAATCACAAGAAAGATCATCTGCACACTCAGGCAATTACCTGTTGTCTTTCCTCTGTAAAAGATTTTCATATCCATGATCCCATTTAAGCGGCCGACTAAGATCTCCATCCTTGAGCCGCTGGTTTTGGATGCTCTGAAAATACTCAGCTGTGACCAGTCGTTCCAGTAGATTTCATTCTGAAACACAGGCTTTGCTCTAAGTGCAAGGAGCACAGTTACCCTCACCGAGCCACCCCAACCGCCTGGCTCCACGAGGCAGTGGAGGATGCGAAGTCTCCTGAGCCAAGGGGCAGAAGAAGCCCCTGAGCTGGGATCTGAGGAGGACTGGAAGCAGCAGTCACATCTGCCAAGTGGCAAAGAGCCTGGGGAAGACAGCACAGTGCAGCTGCTTGGGAAATTGCTTGGGGTTCTGATCCTATGAAAGCTGCACGGCTCTCAGATGTCGGTCCCAGCTTCAACTGCATCCACCTGCTCATTTCAGGGGTGTGTGGGAACATGCCAGAAGCAGAAACAGTTCATTATGCCCATTCCTACCCTCCAGATCCACAGTGCTCAATGCTCTTCCACTGCCTGCTCCGTATGCACAACGACCTCTGAGCACGGACGCTATGGAACACACACTGATGGGAAATGGGCTGCCACATACGTACCTTGAACACAGCAATAGCATAGGGGTGAGGGAGGCTGTCCAGGATCACAGATCTCTGCAGCCCGTCGAAATCGACCCTCTCGATCCTGTCCATGTAGGCTTCAGTCCAGTAGATCCAGTGGTCATCCACAGAAATGCCGTTGGGCCACCGCACGCCCTCCGAGACGATGCACCTGGCCGAGGAGCCGTCCATGTCGCTTCTGTAAACACCAGCTCTGGAGTCCCCCCAGTCTGTCCAGAACATCAACCTGACAACAGGCAGGGAGGTTACTTGAGATAACAACACAACGGCTCATCAAAAGGAGAAATGGGTTATGCAGCAGAGGTTTCAGTGCTTCACATTCCACGTCTCTGGCCAAGATGTGCCTTTGGAAAGGGAGCTCTTTGCAATGGTAATGAACACCACTGGCAGATCTATGAGCAGCAGAGAGGCTTTGCCAGCTGCAGGTTCTATGTGAGCGCAGCTGTAGGTTACCTTGTGTTGAACTGCTTTGCTTTAACACACATGGCTAGAGGCAGCCCAGGATTGTCAGTGCCACCTTCACAGGGTGGCAGCTACCCAAACCCATACCCACCAAGACGTCACTTGTGTTTGCCTGTTGGGTTTGAGCACAGCTCAGCCTCTCCTGCACCACTGCAGCTTTCTGCACTGACCAGGTCAGTTGTACTGGCAGGATAGGTTACTCACTAGGAGACACGTATGAGTAGGAAAAGAGCAGTTACATGGAAAGAAAAATACAGTTTGTGATCTCTGCTCCAAGGTGCCTTAGCTGGGCACACGATGGCCAAGGTGTGGTGAGGCAGGAGAGGCTTTACCACCACAGTTCCTCTAGGGAATACCAAGGCACCTTGCTACTTGTGATGCTTTCTTTCTTACCCATCTTGGGGGACCAGAGTGAGGGCTCTGGGTCGTTCCAGGATCGAGGAGTTGAGGACAGTGAGTCGCAGGTCTCCATCTGGGTTGGCAACCTAGAGCCGTAACCAAACCAGGAGGGGTGTGTTTAGTGTGGGCAAGGCAGGGGGTGATTGCACTCGTTAAAGTCACATGGAATGTGTGGCAGGTAATTACTGCTCCCTAATAACACAGCAGTCAGTGTCCTGCAGCTGGTACAAGAGGATGGATGGGTGTGCTTATGGACACTTTGGTGTGGCTGAGCCAGCTGCCACCACACTGCGTCCATGCCCATGTTGGCTGTGTGCTCTGTGCAAGGATGGTGCTTCCTTCCCCTGTTTCTGCTGTGTGACTCAACCGGATCAGTTTGTGAGGCTGAGGTATGCAGGGCAGAATGGCATCGTGCCCTGTTTGGAATGGCATCGTGCCCTGTTTGCATTGAGACCCAATAAAGTGGTGTGTGGGACAAGGGTCAGTGTTTGGTAACGCCCCACCAGCAATGAGACCTCAGGGTGCACTGACATAGCCACCCCTTTGCAGCACGGGTGGGCAAAGCAGTACCTCAATTTTGGGAATCCCAGCATTGACCCAGTACAGCAACTGACTGAGAGGTTCAAAGGCCAAAGCTTCCACTGTCTCCAGCCCGGTGCTGATGATGATCTCCTGCCCGGAGCTGCCGTTGAGACAAAGACGCTGAAAAAAAGGATCAGAATAAAGGATGAGGAAGTTCCACAGCCTGGGGGTGAGCGGGGTCAGGCATGCAAGACATGCCAGGACAGACACAGGGGAGGAACATGAACATAAATGTTTGTACTCCAAGGTGTGTATGCAACACCTGCCCTCGGAGCGAGGAGTGGCATGGGTTGGCCAACACCGTGGTGGCCCCTCCACTCCTGCCTCACCTGAATGATGTCAAGAGTGACATCGGCCCAGTACAAGCAGTTGTGGTCGTAGTCAAAATCCAGGGCCACTGCTCCTCGCAGCCCAGCCAGGGGCAGCTCCTCACTGGCACCAGAGGCGAGGTCGTAGCGGTGGATGGAGTAGCGGGTGGCGTAGAGGATGAACTCATTCTCCTCTGCAAGGACAGGGAGTGCCTTCGTTAGACACCTCTGGCCACTCAAGCAGCAAAAAGAAAACACCAGGTATTTTTTTTTCTTACCCCTGACTGCACATTTTAGAACCTCAGCGTCAGGGATCTTGGTCTCAGTGGGATTAGGTTAATGAGAATGTGCTAATAGCCTTATACACACTGCGCCTGCTGCTTACCCCAGGGGCTGGAGGAAGAGGTGAAGACAGCAAAAAAAGCCATGACACCTTCCCCCCCCCTCCCATGTTAGTGTGCTGCCAATTACAGACAAAATACTGATCTCTTGTTTCTCAAAAACCTCATTAAAAAGGTGGGGGTGATGTAAATCCATGAGTCCCAGGCACTGCAGTGAATACCCCGGGGTGGGGATTGTTCCAGAATAAAGTGATCCTGGTCTGGGACAAAGCCTCCTGGGCATTAGCACACTATGGGTCAAGTCCAATAATGCCATTAATGAGTAAGGCTAATGTCAGTAACTCTGGCTGTGCATCCCTAATAAGATTATATGGAGCTAGGGAACAGGTACTGTGCATGGAAGTGTTACCATGGTGCGAGCCAACGCGTATCTGAAGACGATCAGCAAACACTCCGGGAACACGGCATTTCAAAGCCCAGCCCGGTGGGGACTGCAGGTTTGTTTTTCAATCAGCAGGGCCCTTCTCAGCACGACTAAGGCAGCTCTCCAAATAGCTCAGGAGGGCTCGGAGGGGTAAATAACATGTTGGGCTCCGAGGAAAACTGAGCACAGCGCTGGCGTGAATCCCAGAACACTTTCTCTGGAGCCTGCTGGGCTGTTTTGCCCCTAGAATATCTTTTGCCCCTGGAGTATCTTTTGCCCCTGGAATATCTTTTGCCCCGGAATATCTATCTTTTGCACCCTAAAAAACCCTAGGTCAGTGCAGGGAAAGCTCATGCTGGCAGCGCTGGCTGCTCTGCAGCCCCATGGCTCTGCTCAGCCATGGTTCCAGGCTTGTCCTGCCACCCCATCCCTTCCACCAGCCTCTTCCCTGTCTCAGGCACCCTCTGGAGCTGCTGGGCAGCAGCATGCTAATCACACAGCTCATGACGGCAGATTAAATTAAAGCTGTAATGAGCAGAATGCCATTAACTTGGGCAGCACAGGGGCATGAGACCATTTCAGTGCCTTGTATGTTTGAGAGGAGAAAATGAGGCCAGAGGTGAAGTTTGGCAGGCATGGGCATGAGGACTGAGGGGCAGCATCTGCCCCAAATAGCTGTCATCCAACAGTGTACAGTGGCCCATCTCGGGGTGGTACCTCCTCGAGGGTTTCCCCAGGATGGGGGTACCTTTGGTCTAACTTCTCTCGTTCTGGTGGGTTCAAGCCCGCTACAGCAAGGAGGATAAGAGGGGATAAGAGGGAATTTGTGCGTGGTTCTTCAGGCACCAGCCAAAGGTTTTTTGAATGAAACCCTTGTGCCCAAAGCAATCCTGTGTGTACTCACCAGCCAGCGGGCACGGGACGAGCTCCCCATCCAGCCGCGACTCAATGTCTCCACCTGTACAGGTGTCCCCAGAGATCTTTCGGTAGCTGCAACACAGAGAGACAGGCAGTTTATTTCATGGGGAGTGTTAACACACCACCACGCACAGTTACAATAAGCAGAAGCACTTAGCTGCAATGTACATCCAAACATGCAATTCATTCACTGCCTCTCACGGGGCATTTGTGTGCTGGTTTTGTGGTTGGTTTTGTTTTTTGATATAAATCCCAGCCTTTGGAAGGTCAGGTTCACCTCCCAGGTACAGCACGTACCCTCGAGTCCTCTTGTAAGTTGAGCCAACAGGGCAAGGGACTGGTGGGTCGTATGGTTTCCCAGCAAACTCAGGGTCAGGGACACAAACTTCTAGTGACAAATCATCGCTCATCTTAAAGCCAAAGTCACTGCAAGGAGAAGAAATGCGTAAGGAGGGAAGGGGGAGAAGGGAGAGGTACAGCCATGCTCTACTATTGCTTCCCTCTATTTTTGCATAGAACCCAACGTTTCTCCAAAGTCCATTCATTTATTATCAGTATTTAGCTTGCATGATAATATCTTACAGTCAGACAGCTTCCTTCTTCAGGGCGTTTCCAGAACATCTTGCAAATAAGCCTGCCAGGGGCTGAGCAAACCAGGGTAGGTGAGGCAGCAAGGCACAGCAGAGCCAGAGCACCTGATTGCCAGAGCACTTCCTAATCCTGAGAGCTGTGCAGTGCCAGTGATGTTCAAATTTCAGGTAAAGTGACAGAGTGGGGAAAGTGGCATCCTTGTGGCTAGAGGTCACTAAGGGTTTTAGTGGAGGGTCTCTGTATGGGATGGGAAATTGTCCACCTCCATCTGAAAGAAGGTGATGGATTAACAATACTTCCCTCTTCTATAGAACCTTTCAGAAGCTCCTAAAAGGCTCTGAAGACATTAATTAAGCCTCATGCCCCGTTATTAACGAAAGGATGTTTTCAGTCTATTTGGTTTCCTCTTTGCTATAAAATTAAGCATCGATACAAAGAGCTGAGTGAATTGGGGGTTTGTCCACTTTGTGTGACTGCACACAGACATTTATCTGACCTACAATCCAGACTGAAAGAAATTAATTGGCATTTACCATTCAAAGTCTTCCCTTGTACAAGAGCAGTTGGAGACCATGACAGGCCTGTCAAAATCCTCCCCGTTGAAACAGGTTGCATGAGGAGTCCTCCTTTTGAAGACAGTTTTATGCCCCAGTAAGCACTCGTTGCCTCGCTCATCAGAGGGTGACCACAGCTTGTAATCGTTCTCTGTGCAAGGGACCCCTAAGAGAAGAGACAGGGTTGGGGTGAAGAACAGCACAGCCCTCGTGGCACCCTGGATGTCCCTCGGTCGTGGCTGGTGGTGCCATGCCATGCTCTGGGGACCTGAGCCTTGCTCTCAGTGGGGTTGCTGAAGGTGAATCATAGAACCATAGGACATGCTGAGTTGGAAGGGACCCTCCAGAATCATTGCATCCAACTCCTGTCCCTGTGCAGGACACCCCAGGGTCACCCCATGTGCCTGAGAGCATCATCCAAATGCTGCTTGAGCTCAGGCAGGGTTGGTGCTGTGAGCACTGCCCTGGGGAGCTGTGCCAGTGCTCCACCACCCTCTGGGGGAAAAACCTTCTCCTGACACCCAACCTAACCCTGCCCTGATTCAGCTCCTGCTGTTTCCTGCCATTGGTCCCAGGAGTGAAGAGATCAGTCCCTGCCCCTTCTCTTCCCCTCATGAGGAAGCCACAGACTGCAATGAGGTCCCCCCTCAGCCTCCTCTTCTCCAGGCTGAACAATTCAGGTGACCTCAGCCGCTCCTCACAGCTCATCCCTTCTTGGCCCTTCACCATCCTCGTGGCCTCCTCTGGACATGCTCCAGCAGTCTGATGTCCTGTTTGAACTGCGGAGCCCAGAACTGCACCCAGTGCTTGAGGTGAGGCCACACCAGTGTGGAGTAGAGAGGGACAATCCCCTCCCTTGGCCGACTGGCCATGCTGGGCTTGATGCATCCCAAGACACGGTTGGCTCTCCAAGGAGGCCAAGTTCACCTCAGCTTCTCGCCATGGCTGGTGGCAGCAAGACCCAGGATGGGAGTGAGGACAGCCATGCTGGCACCCACCCACACACCACGATGATGCCCCTTCCCTCTGCCCACCCTCCTCTGGCACAAAACGAATGGTCCCCCCCCAGTTGCAAGGCTCTGGCCCTGGCCTGAAGGCCAAGCAGAAGTGCTCTGGCTCAGAGTCTGCAGTGGCACTCGGTGACAGGAGGCAGCCAGCAGCTCTGTCACAGTGACAGCAGATTTGCAGCCTCACTGAGATGAAGTCACTCTGGTTCCCAAACAGAACCGTTTCCAAGCAAACGTCGAGGGAATCACTTAGACATTTTAGTCAAGCAAATTCCTCTGCTGGGTTTAACTGCTCTTTGATTAAAAAGCTGCCTCGCAATCAAAGCTGAAATGGGTTATAAAACATTCATAGGCACAAGCCTTCACAAGGGGGGGGGGGTTTTCCCTTTTCCTTTTCAACAAATCCCTCAGCGAGGAGGAAGGGAATGCAGGGACAGCACGGGGGACAGGAGTGCCACCAGCAGCCACCTCCACGTGGGCAGGAGACACGAGGGACAATGCCCTCACTCCCCTGGCTCCTGCAGGGCAGGGTCTGCTGCTCACAGCACACGAGGACATCCCACCAAAAAGACACCCATCTTTTGGAAGGCAGGATGGAGAGCAAGCGGAACAAAGCCCAGCTGGCTGAACGTGAGCCAGTGGTGTGCACAAGGAGCCAAGAGGGCAAATGGCAAACATCAAAACCAGTGTGGCCAGCAGGAGCAGGGAGGTGATCATCCCCCTCTGCTCGGCACTGGTGAGGCCACACTGGGAATACTGTGGTCAGTACTGGGCTCCTCACTACAAGAAGGACATCAGGGTACTGGAGTGGGTCCAGAGAAGGGCAACAGAGCTGGTGAAGGGCCTGGAGCACAGGGCTTCCAAGGGGTGGATGAGGGAGATGAGGCTGTTCAGTGTAAAGAGGAGGCTCAGGGGAGACCTCAGGATTCTCTACAACTCCCTGAAAGGAGGCTGGAATGAGGGGGTGGCCGGTCTCTTCTCTCAAGTGACGAGTGATAGGACAAGAGGGAACAGCCTCAAGTTGCACCAGGGGAAGTTCAAGTTTGATATTGGGAAAATTTCTTTTTATGGAAAGGGTGGTCGGGCATTGGCACAGCTGCCCAGGGAAGCGGTGGAGTCACCATCCCTGGAGGTGTTCAAAAAACATTTGGATGTGGCCCTTGGGGACATTGTTTAGTGGTGGACTTGGCAGTCCTGGGCTGATGGTTGGGCTTGATGATCTTGGAGGTCTTTTCTAACTGAAGCCATTCTATGATGCTATGATCCTATCAAAGGTTCTCTCCAGGCCCAGTTAATATTTAGGCAGCTGATTTCCTGTGCTCATTAGTGGGATGCTGAGAGCTTTACATAACTAAATAATTTGGTTCTTAGCCTGAGGTCTCTAGGTCACTCTGGGCTTCCAAAAACCTCTCCCATGTCCCTTTCTTGCTCTCGGTCCCTAGAGATGGTACAGCAAGTGAGCACAGTGGTGACTGGGGCAGGCTGCTTCCAGGCAAGGGCTTTATCAGCATGCAAAGCTGTGGTGTGGAGACAGGATGGCTCTGTCACCAGTCCCCTTACCCAGCACGTCTGTGGTGTTGACCTGCAGGATCAGCCAGCTGTGGCCATTCTCCTTGTAGGAGCCGAAGATGGTGAACACGGTGCTCTTCTCCCCGGGCTCGGTGAGCAGCCCGTACACAAACACCGGCTTCTCCGAGAACGTGAATGTTTTCCAGGTCTCCCCTTCGTTTGTGCTGTACCTTGGAGGAAGAGGAGTGGGAGAGCTGCCAGGGGCAGGTCCTGCCCCCCACAGGGCACTCTCACCCCCCTGCCCCACCACTTACTTGAGCTGGTCGGTCTCAGTGCCCTGTGCGATGGCCACGAGGATGCCACCGTGGTCACCCCAGGTGTAATAGTGAGGTCCAGACAGTGCCTGGAAGAGAAACCATGCCAAGGGGTTCATGGAACTGCATTGAATTAAGGGAAGAGCTCGGCTGAAACATGTGCTGTCAGAAACACTGCCTGACCCCAGCTAACCTTCTGGTTCACCCAGGCCAAGCCAAGTACCTGGAGGCACCAGAGATTCAAGTGTTTATGGGCCAACATCTGCTGTCAAGAGCAGCCTGGATGCACAGCTGTGTTTGAGAGCAGCACTCTGCCCTGGACTCTGCTCCTTCCCAGTGCTCAGCAGGGACTCACCACCCTCCTAGGACTGCAGAGAAGTGCTGGTTCTCGGTCTGCAAGGCTGTTTGAATGCTCAAAGAGAAGTGGGGCCATGGTGTGCAGAAACAAGCCTCAGAGGCACTTCACACATCCAGCCCGTGGAAAGAAACTTGTAGTATTTCATCCCCATCTCCAGCTCTGTTTAGTGACCACCAGAACAAAATCACCTTTGCTTTCCTACCTGGGGAGCCCAGCACAGCTCAGGATGGAAACAGAGAGCGTGCATGTGCCTGACTGCTCCCAGGGGACATCCCTGCACAGGGCACTGAACGCTTTGCTGCTTGCTTTTCTGCACTGAGACCACACCAGTGACCTGGAGAGCCACGAGCCTTCCAGCCTGCTGGTTGCCAAAGCCAAGAGGGAGGAGCTGCATTACCACTTCCCAGCTGAGGAACTGCAGTGCTGGGTCATTCTGCACCTCTGCTCACCACACAAAGGGCCTTGAGCAAGCCAGGAGCATTGTTATCTGTGGGTCAGCACTTCCTTGGCATGTTTTAATTGCACCTTGATGCAAACATCCCTGCCAGCAGGTTGGCACCTGAAAGTCCTGGCTTTTGGCCACCCCTCCCAGCCACGAGCTGGGTTGGGAGAAAGAGCAGGTCCCTATGGCCGCTCCCCAGCTGAATTTCGGAGGCAACCACAGCTGGCTTTGGCAGCAGCCAGACCCATGGGGTGTCCCCACCACCACTGCAGCTGCCCAGATGTTAACCCAGACCATGCAGAACTCATGGGAGGAAAAGGAGGCTGCTGGATTCCCAGGATGAAATAGCTTGCAGATGTTGAAATACCATATTACAGTGGCTGCAGAACGCGCGGGCAGACCACAAGTGCTGCAGAGCAGAACACCCACTTAGGAAACAGCATCAGACTCCCCACGAACTGAGGGCAATGTCCCATTTCTCTGGAAGATGCCAAACCCTCTCTAGACACCCTCACGTACCAAGTCCTGGCTGTCAGTCCATCTGAAAGAGGCCAGATGACCTGTGCTGAGGGCAAGTCCTGCCCGGTGAAAAGAAGAAATAGAGGGGGGAGCTCCCCTGTGTTTGAACCCAACACCTTCACCAAGAAGACCGAGAGGTTCACCTCCATGCCAACCCATGCCTGGTCCTTCATCTAAAGACCTTTTTGCCTTGGTCTCAGGGGACATTCAGCACCTTCCAGCCAGCACTCTTAGATGTGTACGTGCAGGTCACCTTCGATGCCCAAGGGCTGCAGGTCCCTTATCTATATTGCTGCCAATGTCCCACCTGCTGCACCACCAGCTCAGCCAAACCAGCAAGCAGAAGAGTGGCTTTACCTCTCTCCACCTTGCTCCAGCACTGCTTGACACGTAGACGTTGGTTTTCCTTGCCATGTTCTTGCCAACAGAGCCTAGGAGAACAGGAGAAATGATTTTTCTTGAGGAATGCAAAGCGATTGCTTAAAATTAAACACCAAACGCCTCAAAACTATTTTTATCTGTGAGCAAAATGACAACGACTGAGGAGCTGATTTTTACACTCTTGAACTGAGCCTTTCCAAAGCAAATATTTTAACGACTATTACAAGTTTTAAAAGCAGCTGGGGAAAAACCTATAGCTATAAACACGACCAAACAAAACGTGTAAGTGTTTTCTGCAGCAAAAGAGCAAGATGAATGGGAATTTCTGCGTGTCCAAGAAACCCCTGGCAGGAGAGAGGACCAGAAGAAAGCAGGCAAGGTCTCTGCCATCACCACACTGCAGTAAAATGTGTGTGCTGTAATCACTCTATGGGGACTGCAGCAGAGAAAGGACAGCAAAATGCACCATTTAATTGTGGTTTTGTAACCTGCATGCACAAACTAGATGCTGCCAAGTTCCCCGTGTCCTGCCAACAATGTGCCCAAGCCCCTGTGAGAAGGACAGCAGGTACCAGTGGCGATGATCAGTCCCGGCGCCGACTCCTTGGAGAGAATGGGCATCCTCCTCAGCTGGAAATTCAGCAGCTGGCTGAGGCGCTGGGCCAGGTGGAGAGAGCAGCCCTGGGACAGCTGGAACAGCAAAGCACAGTGGCATTATCCAATGATAGGACAAGGGGCAATGATAGGACAAGGGGTAAGTGGCATTATCCAATGATAGGACAAGGGGCAATGGGTGCAAACTGGAGCACAGGAGGTTCCATGTGAATCTCAGGAAGAACTTCTTTCCTGTGAGAGTGCCAGAGCACTGGACCAGGCTGCCCAGAGAGGCTGTGGAGTCTCCTTGGCTGGAGACATTCAAACCCCGCCTGGATGCGTTCCTGTGTGATGGACTCTAGGTGACCCTGCTCTGGCAGGGGGGTTGGACTGGATGATCTCTCGAGGTCCCTTCCAACTCTAGGATTCTGTGATTCTGTGATTTGCCCTCCACCCTGCACTCATCCCCCCTAGTCTGGCTCACTCAGCTTGGAGAGGGGAAGAGGGACCCCCCCACAGCAGAATTGCTGTTTCAGACTCTCTTGCAGGGGCTTCTCCCACAGCCAACCCCCAGTCCCTTCCCACCCCATCCTACCTCACAGTCAATCTGCTCCCCGTAGCGGGTCTGGGCCGGGGGCTGCAGCAGCTCCCAGGTGCCCCCCTTGTCGAAGGTGATGACGGAGCGCATGTTCTCCTCGCTGAAGGAGCCGTTGATCAGGGTGGCAATGTAGACCCCCCGCAAGCCTTCCACGCGATGGAAGTCAGCAAAGGGCTCGTTGGCAAAATACCTGCAAGGAAATGCAGTGGTGGGCTCAGTGAATGGCAGCCTCCCTGGGGCTGGTCAAGCCTGGGGCTCAGGGTAATGCTTTGACCAAGCACAGCCAAGAAAACACAAAAAATGTGGCCCATGTTCTCATTTACCAGACAATTAGGTGTGTCCCACATTACCTGACCAAGGTGTCACTTCCAGCTCCCCCCGGGCTGTAGTAGAGGACGTTCTCTAAAGACAGGGAGAACTTCAGGCCTTCTGCCTCTGAGATGTAGAGGTTGGTACGGTTGTCATTGTGGCTGACACACACAAACACCTGGTCCTCCGAGGCATCAGCAATGTAATATTCCTTCGGGAATAAATGACAGGTGAGCAGGCTCCATACCCATGGGTACACAAGCAGGTTTGTGTACAGGCTAGTTGAGCATTTCCTCTTCTCTCCACCCATTTGTATTTTTTCTACCTGGCAAGTCAATATCTTCCCTTTGCTTTTCTCTTTTGTGTTTCTCCTCCAGCAATCGCTCTCCACCCCACACAAACACTGGCTGTGCCCCTGGGCTCCCTCTGCCCGCAGAGAAGATGGATGCTCCAGGCCATGCTGGTGGAGCCAGCACATGCTCAGCAGCCTTAGCACCCCATGGGAAGAGGTGAGGTCCCCAAAAGCAGAGTTGAAGCACTGAGATCAGCCTGTCCCTGGGTATCTGCCCTTTGCTGCCAGCCTCCACCACCAGTGCTGGAGGAAGTCAGTGACTGTCTCCTTCCAGACAGCCTCATCCCCAGGACAATACTGGCCCCACACAGTGCTCTGGGTGCTCCAGTGCTCCTCCAGAGGCACGAATTGCTGGAATAAAGTGCCATTGTGTAAACCACGAGATCATCCCAACACGAGCATTAGCTCAGCCAAACCCCCCTGAGCAGGGTCACACGAGGTCCCTTTCCAGCCCCAGCTCCAGCAGTCCCCGGTGAAAGGCAGAGAACTGCTGCTGACATCTGGAGATGCCCTTGGTGAAGGAGGGAGAGGAGAAGTGTCCTCGGAAAGCACCACCTACCTTGATTGGATGCTTGGTTACGAACTGTGCCACACGCATGGGCTTGCGGCTGAAGGACACCCAGAGCTGGACTGAAGGTGGCTGTGAGCTGCCTTGCACACGCTGCAGCAGAGCAGAGGGACACGTTAGGAGCAGCTCTCACCTCCAAAACCACCCTCACTTCCAGCAGTGGACAAAAGCCCACAAACCACGTGCCTGGGACTTGACCCTCCCTGAGTGCGGGCAAAGCGTGGCACTGATGGGGGCAGGACTTGTGCTTTACATCGCCACAGCCAGCACTCAGCAAGGAAAGAAACCACCCCTCCTGGCCAGTCAGGGGCAGGTAAGGAGACTGGGTTTAATTCCTCCTTTTTCTTTGGAGGAGTCTGTCCTTTCTTTCCTATTTTTAACAGTTTGCACAAAATGAAAGGCACCAGCGTGAAGCCAAAAAAGTAAAAAGCTGGGGGCAACCTATTCCGTATGGGATGCCAACAGCAAGAACCCAAACCCAGATCTGGGCTCTAAAAATAAGCAGCCTGCTTTTCCCAGGCTCCGTATCACTAAGCAACCGTATCTCCCACGGAAAGGAGCAGAAGTCAGAGCCCTGGGTGCCTCTGCCACCCACCCTGTCCCCTCCCTAGCGCCGCTTCTGCTGCAGCCGAGGTTTGATGCCGGTGCCCAACTCCAGACCTGGGGATGTCATTTCCAAATGAGGGGTTGGCAGCCTTGCAGCCTCCCTCCCAGGCTCCTGAAAATAAAATTGCTCCCTAAATCCTAGAAGGAGCAAGACTCAGCCCCTCCAGTGCTGTGTCTCTGACTGTCTGGAAAGGTCATGCCCTCAGAGGAAGCACAGATGCTTCCCAGTTTTCTCTGGGATTTGTCTGAAGCTGGCTAACAGCTGGCAGAAGTGCAGGAGGGGGGCCCTGGCTGCAGGGGGACCCCCAGCCCGCTTCCCCTCACCCCCATCCTCTGCTTTTAGGAAAGCAAACTGAAAATCCAGCTTTCTTTCCAGGCTGGAGCACGTCAGGCTGCTTGGCCCTGGTCCACGTTTGATGGTAATCCTCTCTGACAAGCAGCCTCCTAACCACTGAGCTGAGCCACATCCCCCCTTCCCCTGCCACCACCCTGCATCCCCCCCTCCTCGCCAGCCTTCCCAAGCATCCCGTGGTTTTTCCCGGGTGCCAGCACTCCGTGGGCTCACTGACCTACTTCTGCCCAGCCTGGTGAAGGCAGGAGCAGGGCAAGGCTCTGACCGTGGTGGCCCTGCACCAAAGCACCAACCACCACCCTCGACGGCGAGCTACTCGTGTGCTCCTTACCACGGACTTGGTGGCAAACATGTATTTGTCCCTGAGCTGGAAGTCTTCAACATCTTCCAGGATTACTTCCTTATTTTCTCGGCTCTGGAAGAAGTCGGTGCTGCGGATGACAGTGGAGGTCCCCGAGGGCTCGTGCCGCTCGATGTACACGGTGCTGGGCTTGTCATAGGGCTCAGCTCCCCTGGAAAGGACACAGAAGGTGGTGATGGTGTCACAGCAGCAGGTACCTAGGAGCAGAAGCCCTTCCAAGAGATGAGGTGGGAATGTGGAGCACCCTGGGTGCCTGTGTTGGTGGCCTGTCTCTTGTCACCCTGCTGTGCCATGGGTGCAGGGTCTCTGGGGCAACAGCACGCTTTGGTACCCAGGTCCTTGGTTTGCAGTGGGCAGCAAACAAGGCAGGAGGTGAGGAGTGAGAGAAGATGGGGGTTGGGCATAACACACAGGGGCAATACGTACCAAGAGAAGGATTTCACATGTTCCTGAATCATTATCCAGGTCTGGCCAAAATCATCCGACTTCCAGAGCTGCGAGGACAAAGGTGAGAGATGCCAATGGGACTGGGCAGACCAAGTCCTTTGAGATGCCCAACCTTAAGCAGCAAAGGCAGGATGGACACAAGTCCATCACAAAACCATGAACTGCTTTGATGACTTCTCTTTTTGTGGCAGCTGCCTGGAGTGCCAGCAACCTTTCTAGCTGCAGGAGAATAACCCCAACAGGAAAAAACCTGTCCTTTAGTCTCCTACCAGAAGGATTTCCCATCATCCATGGTTTTAGACTCACTCAGAAAAGCAAATAACCTGCTATGCTGTACCCATGGGGTGTGATAGCAAGGGCAGGTGTCCGAGCAGAGCCAGCTCCCCAGGAGGCTGTCCCACCCCCAGCACAGCCACACTGTTGGTGCACATCTGCCCGCACAGTACGGCAAAGGTCGAGCTGGGAGATGGTATCTGTCCCTGCACCAACAAAAGCAGCAGTGATAAACACACCAGCCTGCAGGAACACCTGCAGATCCTGTCCCTGGAATGGCCCTTGTCCCTGAAACCTCCTTGTTTTCTCCCAAACACCACGGTGGAACCTGAGCTGCAAGTTTTGACTGTTTTTTGCAGGCACACGGGTATGGCCAGCCAGGCTCCAGGCACTCCACCAGTCCACCCAGCTCCCAGCCAGCTCTGTGTCCCTGGCCAGGCACCAGCAGCACCCAGCACACAACTGGGCTGTGCAGATACCCTGCTCAACTGCCCCCAGCGCCACACCAGAGGACAACTGCTCCATCTCCAGCTGACGCTGTGTCTCTCTGAAGGTGCTGTAATTCATTTCCAATCTTTAACCAACAGCTCCAGGGGGAAAAGGAAAGAAAAAAACAAAACCCAAACAGTATTTGTTTTCCAGAAGCAATTTGTTATGTGAGACCTGATGCCAAACCACAGGGCTGCATGAGACACTGCGGGGGGAGGTCCTGCTGTGGCTGCCAGTGCTCTGCGGTGAGGCACGGGGAGATGGATGTGGTGGGGAGCAGTGTGGGTGATGGAGCAGCATAAATGAAGGGAAAAGGAGCATTCCAGGTGGCCATCCTGCATGTACCCCATCCTCACCACTCCGGAGGGCAGGAACCAGGCTGATCTGTAGGGAAGGGGGTGTCCCAGGAAATGTGGGACAGCTTGGCTTGCAGTAGTCACCATGGATGGGCAAAGCACAAACCCAATGGTGCTGGTGGCGGCTCTCAGCGTGCCGTGAGGGCTGGGGGACACGTAACAGGCCAGGGGAAATCCTACAGAGGGGTAAAGGCAGGACACTGGCCCTCCCATCTCAGAATCCCAGAATCCTAGGGGTTGGAAGGGACCTCGAAAGCTCATCCAGTCCAACCCCCCTGCCAGAGCAGGGTCACCTAGAGTCCATCACACAGGAACGCATCCAGGCAGGGTTTGGATGTCTCCAGCCAAGGAGACAGAGCAGAAGTGCTCACCTGTTTTTTAGGATGAGACCTGTCAAAGCCCAGGAGGAGGTTGGGGTTCCTGCCGTGCAGGAGGAGGTCTGCTGCTCTGAAGGGAATCGAGAAGCCCTGGATGCTGTTGCAGAAGTCGGTGGTGATCCAGAGGTATGGAACAAAGGCATCCACGAAGATATACTGGGAGGAGACGGAGCAACAAGGAAGAAGGAAAGCAGGTGGGTCAGCCTGGGAGGTCTCAGCCCAGCAGTAAGTAGGGCACACGTCCTGGGGGAACCTTTGGGAGGGCAAACCGTGGACTCTGCTTGTCCCAGCTGCCCCCTCTGCCACTACAGTGGCATTGCAGAGCCACATAGCAGCATGCCCAGCACATCCCACCTCTGCCCAGGGACCCCCAGGATGGTCCAAGGGGCTACCCCATGCCAAAACTGCCTGTGGTCCCTGTCTGCAGGAGGGGTCCGTCCATGTGGCAGTCCAGAGGCACGTTCTCAGCTCACAGGTGTGGGTTGGTCACACACCCAGGTCCCCTCATGCTATCGGCAGGGACCAAGCAGCACTGCCCCACACACGAGCCCCACTGGGGCCAGTGCCCCATCCTCACCCTCTTGTTGTCAGCTGGGCTGTGGTAGAACTGGGCGATGGCCACCTCGGTGCCGTTCCCCCCGCTGAAGCTGAACTTCTCTGAAATCTTCTTAAAACTCTTCCCATAGTCATAGGACACGTAGACCTGCCAAGGAGAAGCCTCAGCGTGAGGAGCACCAAGCTCTGGTTTCCCTCCAGATTGGGTAAAAACTGAGGAGGCTTCAGTGGAGAAAGCCTTGGGGATTGCCTGAGCCAGGTGTCCAGGGCTTGAACCCGACAATGGGGACAACATGGGTGACAGCAAACATCGGGTTTGTGCCTCTGAACTCATGCTCAGGTGCCTTTCTCTCACCTCCCCAGCACACCAGCCCAAGGCACGTTGGCCAACACCTTGGCCAGCACTGGTGGCAGTACTTACATCACTGTTTTTGGGACCCAGCAAGGACAGGCTGTCTCTGGCCAAGGCCACGATCACGTTGCTCTTCTCCCCTGCCCAGTGAACGACCATCTGGTTGTGGGAATCGTTGAGGCTGACCTGCAAGGCCAAGGGAGAGGTGTCCTGAGCCACAGCCCCACCGCAGGGCCAGGGCAAGGACCCACCAGTGACAACCCTCCCTGGAAACACAGAGTCCAGGGGAACTCACCCAAACTGGGGGCAGAGTTACACAGCCCAGAAGGCAGAGAGCAGTGGGGCACTGTGTGTCCAGCCCTACAAACCCCAGAGGGTGTCTCATGGGCAAGCCCAGCTCCAGACCAGAGTCCTAAACGCATAGCCCATGGCTGTGGGGTGTGCACTGAGGGCTTCACCTTCCCACCAGCATTTCTGGAGGTTGCTGTGCCCTCGTCCTGCTCCCACCTCCCCTGCAGCCCCACCTGAAGCCCCCTCATCCAAAGCCCAGCCAAGCACGATGGGGCTCACACAGACAGTGCCACCGAGCTGCTGCCACTTACACTGAGGCTACCACAGTGCAAGATATTGAAGCACTCACTGCAGGCCACCAAAGGGTTAAAGAGGTTGCCCTGGGACATTCAAGCTGGCCCCACATAAAGCAGCATCTCTCCTGAGCGTGTGGGCAAACCACATGTGCCTGAAGGGATCAGTGTTCCCTTCATCCCTCCTCGGAGAAACGGGACGCAGGGAACGAGGAGAATGAGAACTAAGAGCAAGGATTGAGAAGGGATTTCAAATCCAGGCTGACCAGGCACGGGGCCAAATGGTCACCTTTCTCTGCAGCCACTTCCCTAGCCAGGAGGACGTGAAGGCTTCCAAAACAAACACAGTCCCACACGATCCCGCTGTGGTCCCTGGCCCAGCGCCGGCCGTGAGGGCTGGGTTCTGTGGGGAAGCCATCCCAGCATCACGGGATCATAGGATCATAGAATCATTATGGTTGGAAGGGACCTCCAGGGTCACCAAGTCCAACCTTTAGCCCATCATATTCCTGACCATTAGACCATCAGACCATGTATCCCAGTGTTCCCAGTATTCCCAGTAGAATCATAAAATCATTCTGGTTGGAAGGGACCTCCAGGGTCATCAAGTCCAACCTTTATCCCATCATATTCCTGACCATTGGACCATTAGACCATGGCCTCAAGTGCCTCATCAACCCGTTTGTTGAACCCCCCCAGGGACGGTGACTCCACCACCTCCCTGGGCAGCCCATTCCAGTGCCCAACCACCCTCCCAGTAAAGAACTTCTTCCTAAGGGATGGCCAGCCCTGCCAGGGAGCCAGGGGAAGGAGCTCTGCCATGGACGAGCACCTCAACCCCCGCACCCCCCGGTGGCTCAGGCAGTGGCTGGTGCAACCCCTGAGCTGTAAAAATGCAGGGCTAAGCCCTTCTTAGGGCTGATTCCCTGCGGCTCCTGCTGACCCCAGGAGCACCCCCGGGGGTAAGGGGCCAGTTCAGCCTCCACCACTGGCTGCCAGATGAAACGCCAGAAAAAACAACTCTTTATTCTGCAAGGGGGAGGGCAGATGGAACAGAAGCCCTCAAATCCCTCTTATGCAATAGCCTCATACAAGAGGTAAAAAAAATAATAATTCAAAAGCTGGCATGGGGAGGGGAGGGGGGTGGTGAGCAGCCCCCTGGGCCAGTATCCCCAGTGCACCCCCACCAGCCTGGGCACACACCCCCTCCCTGTGCCAGGGCACCCAGACAGTGAACACGGCACAGATTTAGGTCAGGCAGCAGCAGCAGCCACGGAGCAAGCCCACAGCCACCTCGTGTGCTCGCTGGGGAAGGGAAACGCTGCTGTGTGAGGATGCAGAGTGGAGAAGGAGGAATTGCTGATGCCTGCTGAGACAGCCCACAGAAGACAGGCTCGGGTCTGAAACCCAGAGCAGCTCTGCACACCCCGTCCCCTCCTTTACCAGCAGAATAACCCCATCTAAGTCTCCTGTGTCTGTACCAGTTATTTAGGGCACAGCTTTTTTGGGTTCCCAAAACACCCAGTTTTGGTGTTATTTGGAGGGGAAGGGGACAGTCTGTAGCTGTGCATTTAGGGACAGAAGGCAGCAGCCCTGCCCAGCATCCCTTCCCCAGGAAAGCCCCTCCAGAGGGAGATTTGCCTGCTCCCCCCAAGCAAAGCCAAAGTGTGGATGTGCCAGAGCTGCACTGTGCACCCCCTCAGCATCCCTCAGCCAAGAGGTGCTTGGCACTCCCTCCATGGCAACTTCAGCAGCATTTTGCCTTTTTTATTTTCCCACAAGACATCCAACACTAGGACACTTTCAGAATCAGAAAATTCATAGGAGGCTCTTGCCTGTGCCTTGCTTTAACCTTGGTAACAAACCTAAACTGTTTTTCTTCTATGGGCTAAAGGTGACAGTGAGCCCCAGAGAGACCTGGGATGTGGGGTGGCACCCAAAGCCCCAGGACAGTGTGGGTGGGCTCAGAATCACAGAATCCTAGGGGTTGGAAGGGACCTCGAAAGATCATCCAGTCCAACCCCCCTGCCAGAGCAGGGTCTGGAGAGCCAGCTGAGCCCCATTCCATGTCAGGAGCTATGGGACCTCAGGCAGCCTAATTAGGGCACAGCCCCCCTATAAAGGTCTAACAGGCATGAGCAGGGAGGGGGGAAGAGCAGCAGGAGTGATGTCCTCTGCAGAAGGGTTGGGAATAGCTGAAGGCTGCTAGAGAGTATCTTACTCAGGGGTGTAAAGGAGGAGATGCTGCCAGAAGGATGCCCTACATGGTAAGTCTGCTGGGATGGGCTTGTGCAGCAATGCCTCAGGTTTAGGAGCTCTGTTGGTTCCTGGGGTTGGAGACCACAACCCCCCTGAGTTTTGTGGGCACCTGAGTGCCTCTGGGGAACAACAAGTGTGACCCTGAGCCTTTGCTCTGCAGGGAGCAGTGCTGCCTTGTGCCCCGTGTGAACAGCCCCAGTGAGCAGGATGCTGTCTGTGAAACAGCTCTGCACAAGGCTGTTATCCCTGCCACGAGAAGCCCTTCCCTGTTTGCTGACGTGAGGCTTGTTTGGCAGGAGCCCACCATCACAGAGTCCCCCACCTGCCCTGGCAGGGCAAACCTTCCCTGGGAGCTGCTTTAACCTATGAATGGGCAATGCCTGCTGCCTCATGGAAAGAGCATTTAGTATAAATTGCGCTTAATGGGGAAGTGTTTTGGTCTTTGCCAAGTGATTAAGTGTATATGAAATATGCATGAAATTCTAATTTGTCCTCCTGATACGTAAGGTGCCAAATGAAGTCTGGGAGGGGAGAACTGGAGCCAAGGCACAGCAGAGGCTGCTTGCAGCTCTGGTTAGTGCAGTCAGTGCTGCTAGCTTTGCTCACACTAGATATCTTTTTATTGCTAACAGCATCTTCCAATAAACGAATCCCTTGCAGAAGCAGGGTGAGAAGACACCCCCGGAGCTGCTGTCCTGTGGGAGCACATCCCAGAGCAGCTAAGGAGCTCCTGCGTGGCTCCAGGGGAGCAGTTGGAGCCTGGGTGCTCCCTGCCTGGGCTGGGAGGGGGGATGCTGTCTGGATGTGTGGTGCTGTGCTGACACAGCTGTAGTGCACTGCAGAACCCCCTGAGGAGGTGACTGTGGGCAGAGGAGCAGACCAGGCTGTGTAGTGTGAGGTGTCAAGCTCCTCCAGCACCAGGAGAAGGGCCCTGATCCCAAGCTCCTTGGCTTCTGCAATGCTGAAGGTGTCATCCTTGGTTGCTTATTCACAGAATTGAGAGGTTGGGGCAGGGTTTTGGTTGTCAAGCCTGGCAGAGGTGGCTCACCCCCCACGTGCGAGAAGCTGCAGTGTTGGCAAAAGCTCTGGGCTCCACCATGGTGCAGGTTGGCCAGGAGATGAGGGACTCTGGCCCGGGCACCTTGCTGTAGTTACTCCTATGGCTGTTGGCAGGATGGACAGACGTATCTCAGGCCTCTTGTCACTGGAGGACTCTAAATCCCAGCCTTTGAGCCACCAGCAAGGCTGTGCTGCTCTGCGTAGGAAGCGTAGCAGAAACCATGGTGCTAGCTGTGAGGAACCATGGGCAGAACCACCACATGCCTGCTGGCTTGCTGTAACGCCCAGCACAAGCATCTGGACAGCCTTGGGGGCTATTCTTGGTGCTGAGTGGGCTTGGGAGCCAACTGTGCATGACAACAGGTTTGCTCTGCTGAGAATCAATGCTCTAGCTCCAGGACTCAGGCTGCAGCTCAACCGAGCTGCTTGCTGTTAGTAGGGGGAGCAATGGGATGCAAATACCTGGGGGCTGAGGCTCCACACTGTAAAATTGGGGCTGTGCAGAAAAAAACCTACAGGGATCCTATAGATCATGACCCTATAGACCATCCTAGGGGTTGTTTGTTCCCCTTGGCTGTGTAGCTGAAAATGGGATGCCTACAAATGCAGTCGGTAGGAAACTTCTGAGTAGTTAATAGGTCACTACTACAGCTCGGTAAGTGAGAGTAGTGCAGAGCAACAGCCCGTGTGGCTGCCAAAAGCAATCCCAGTTTTGCTGGTTTGAAGGCTGTCAGGAGATGCTTGCAGAAGAGGAATGGCTAAGTGCTTTGTACCTGTTAGCTGGGGAATGGGAGCGGGGCTAAAGAAAGCTGCAGCTAAAAGGGGTCAGAAGCAGAGCTGCTGCTCAGCTAGCACAGGGCTGTGAAGCAAAGGTGCTCTCACCAGTTATCTGCCCATCTCCCTGGCTCTCACCAGTTGTCTCCCCATCACCCTGGCTCACTGGAAGCCACAGCAGACAAGCACTGGGCTTTTGTCCCCATTCCCTCTGCCTCTCCCCAGCCAGGCTTACACAACAGCCCAGCTCAGGAGCAGTGTCATGGACAGCTATTGCATTCCCAGCACGCCACGTTCCCCGGGTGCTCCCACTAAAGCTTCATTACTGCACCTTCTGCTCTGCTCCTCAGCATCTGTTTCCAGCCCCGCTGAGATATTTTAAAATACAGCCTGTGCCTGCCATCGTGCTGCTTGTGGCTCGGACTGAAAATGCCAGGGTCTGAAATCATTGATATGAAACACGGGTGACTCACTTCAGAGGGTGCCAGGCCCATGTTAATTTTGTTAATGCTGAAATCATCTGCTTGCAGAGCTGTTTCCTCCCCGCTGCCACCAACAGAGCTCTCCATTAGCTGCTGTTTCTAGGAGAAAGGGCTAAGGGAGGGGGAAGAGCAGGGGTGAGATGGGAGTTTCCCCCAGGAATGAGCTGGGTTCCTTGGTGAGAAGGTGCTGGAGATGGTTGTCTCTGCACTGATGAGCAGGATGGGGGGGGAGTAATGGGGAACCAAGGGGAGTTTCCCCCAGGAATGAGCTGGGTCCCCAAGCTGATCAGTGCAGCCACAGAAAGCTGAAGTGATGCCCCTGGGACACCACAAGCCTTGCAGAGCCCAGCAGCAGGATCTGTGAGGAACCTGCTGATGGGGAAACAACGAATATAAACACAAACCCCCTTCCCAGCCATGGTGCCAGCAGCAGGGACTGTGTGGCTTCCACAGACCACTCTCTGCTGGCCAGCTCGGGTGCAAAGGCGAGCACTGGGAGTGGGGAACCATTCCGGGGGGGCTGGGGAAGGGGCAGGGGTGCCCATTCCCTGGGCAGATGCAGTGGTGGGGAGGGGTATCTGCCAACATGAGGAAGGAAGAAAAGGATGGGGGTCCGGGAGCCCACAGCCAGCCCTCTGGTCACCATCCAGGGCATCTCCAGAAGGGTAAAGTCTAATCTGGGAAGGTCTCTGCCGGGCTGGCAAACTAGGTCAAAATTAAGTACGGTTCAATTCCGCCGTGGGGTGATTGATGTGTCTGCTCACGTGGCTGGATGGCATTCACCCTGCGGAGAACTTCCCTGCTGCTGCAGGGAGAGAGGCTCTCTGCCAGCTTGCAGGGTGTGAGGGCAAGCAGCTCAGGTGGGCTCTCCACCCAGGACATGCTCATGGCCTCAAAAGAGAAGCAGCTTCGGTGCCCTCTGCTCAGGCACTACCTTGGCCATGGACACTGTTCTAGTCAGGGAGGGGGGCTCATCTCCCAGGCAATGCTTTGCTTTCTTGCTAGTCCACTGTGCCAGAGACAAAGAGACGTTAACATCTCCTGCACAAAGTCATCGTGGTGGTGATGTTAATGGAGACAAATCCTTCTTGGCTGTCTTGAAAAACTTCAGATCACTGAGTGGCATCGTGGTGTGGCACTGGTTTTACTGTGGTGCCTGTGGTCCTCCAAGTGCTTGCAGCTGAGGAGGTCATCTCGGGGTCTTCACCAGCATGGAGAGGTGGGGGGTGTCAAGCAGGTAGGCTGATCAAAGGTCATTCCTAGTAAATGATGAAAACCTGGTCCTTTTCCTCAAATTGGTTAGCACCAGGAAATGGGAAGGTTGAGAGCAATGAAGTAGGTGTTGTGCATCCCCCCCAGAGGGGAGAGAGATGAGCTGGTGTTAGGGCAGGCAGCAAGGCTGCTTCAGGGGAGGGAGAGGCACAGAGGTGACAGCCCTGCACAGGTCAGGAGCATGGGAAGAGGCTCGAGGCCTCGCAGCAGCACGGAGAGCAAGCTGGTGGCCACAGGAGCCACCAGTGGCTGGGTAAGATCTCTTGCATCTGAGTGTGGCTTATGGCAAGGGTTTCTTGTGAGGGGGGTGCTCTGGGGAAGGTTCTGGAGAAGCCTTTCCCAAAGAGGGGAGAGGGATGTCTGCAGGCAAAGGCTAGAGCTGTGTGTCTGTGCTGCCAGCCCAGCAGTGTGACTGCTGTCTGTAACTGTGACCCTCTCTGGCCTCTCAGGACACCAGCAGCCAGAGGCTGACCCCCTGCCCCAGCACTTCTCCTCTGCCACGGCTACGACACGACACCCATGAGACAGCCAGCACCATGGTCATGAAGATGCTTCATCCCAGCACGCAGGTAGGTGGCCAAAGTGGTCACTTCTCCTCTCCTTGTCTGCCACACTAAGCCAAGTCCTCGCAGGAGATGTGGGAGGCTGTGGGATTGCTGTGGGATGGTGGTGATGTACTCCAGAAACACAAAATCCTGGAGCCAAGTACCTGCATCCAGGTGTGAGTAGGGATGTGCAGGCAAGAGCACGGAGGCTGTTGAGGGGCAGGAGGGGGAATTGCAGTGGAGCTGCTGCCTTGGTGGTCAGGGGGTCGTCCTAGGGCAGGGTGTGGTGCTGTGGTTGCCAGAGGGACTCGGGGAGTGCCACCAGCCTGGGGGTGCAGGCAGCAGTTATCTTGCCCTGGGGATGTTTCTCTGCGTCAGTGGTGTCCTAGAAAAGGACCTGTCACGTGTTGGTGCCTGCTCTGGAACCGTCTGTCCCTTCTAACCCTCACCAGGGGTCTCGCAGAGGTGAGGGCCATGCAGGGAACAAAACCCACTCTGTCCTGAAGCTGATGGGCTCTGGAGTTGTGCATTTGGTCTCTGGGTTGTTGGTGCTTCGGAGCCAGAGAAGCTGGGGAAAAGCCATGAAGGCACAGGGGTTTAGGCTACTGGTCTTGTTGCTTGTTGAGGTGGACAGAAGGCTTTGCTGTAGCTACGTGCGTGAGCTGCACAAGCCTGGTGATGAGGATGTGACCAGTGGTGAGGATCTGGCTGAGGAACCCAAGTCATGTTTCGTGCTTGGGGTAAGAGGGCTCTGAGCCTGGCTGTGACAGTGCTGATTAAGCTGTGTTTGGCTCCCAAGGAGCCACAAAGGGCTTGGACTTTCTTCCCCTCCTATGTACCAGCTGGTGTGTCCCTCCCTTCCTCTCGCCCTGGTCCCCTGGTGGTGTCACCCATGACCTCCCATGCTGTGCTTTCCTTCCCCTCTGAGCTGATCCTGGGCTCTGAGCTGCCCTAGAGCCTGTGTTGGGACTGCAGTGGAGAGCTGGGGAAGGGCAAGGAGTTCTGGGGCAGGAGCCAGGGTGCAGCATATGGCCGAGTGCCCTGCCAAGCACACGGGAGCAGGACATGTCCCAGATAAGGGACTGCAGCCACACGGTGCTGGGATGCTTGGTCCAAGAACTGCCCCTTGCCATGGTGTCCCGGGGGGAGAATCACTTCTTTGGCTGTGCTGTTTTCTGCTGGTATTGGAGGAGAGCCAGAGACTGAGGGGAGGGGGCACATGGGGATCGTTGGGTGCTTGTGATGAGGCTTGAGACCCCTGAGCACTGTGTTATGGTCTGGTGGCTCCCAAGGCATTGTTAATTCTGCACAGTCTGACCTGTGATGGAGGCTGGGACACCCAGGCCCCCTCAGTCCCTGCCCAAAGCAGCTCTAGAACCTGTGCTGGGCAGGTGGGTGAGGTGAAAGCTATGGGGAGGCAAGAGGGAAAGTGCTACAGATGTCTGTCTGTGGATGAGAAACAAGTGTCATGGTTTTTTCTAAAATTGGGTAGCTAAATTGTCTAAAATTGTTTTATGCTAAAAACAGCCAAATGTTGAGGAGGTGAAGCAGATTTTCTAGGGGAGTAGGAACAGCTTTTCCCGTCCCCTAAATGGGGGAATGGGAGCTGGGCTTTAAGAGCAGCAGCAGCTCTGTGTGTTTCCTCCGGTGGCCCTGGAGCCAGCCCTACCTCATGCCTGACTCCTCCTTATCCTACAAGTAACAAAAAGGGGAAACTATAAGGCACCCAGAAGGGAAAGAGCTAGCTGAGGAGGCAATGTGGATGTTGCCTAGGCTCAAAGCCTTGCCTTGAGGGTGCCTTGTCCCTCCACAGGCCACTCGCTCCCCCAGCAGCCTTTTGGGCACATGATGGGACAAAGGCAGCATAAGCAAGGAGGATCAAGTGGGGCAACTTAGTCTAGCATGTGTGGAATTAAAAACTACAGTAGACTCTTTAAGGCTGAAGCTTTCCACAGCAGGCACCCAGAATTAATTCTTCAGCACCCCTAAAGTGGTGGACTGGAAAAGCAGGGGGGTGAGTGGGAGCCCTTAAGGTCCTGGCAGCAAAACTTGCCCGTGGATCAAGCCCGAGCAGGGATCCTTTCAGAAATCCCAGGTTCTGTCCTCCTGTGATGAGGAACTCCTCTCCCCCTCTCTTCCAAGAGCAGTGGGGATGGATCAGAAATGCGGAGAGGAGCCGTTCTCATGGAGAAGGGCACGGTGACTCACAAACACCAACCCTTCCCACCAGAAGTCACCTTCCTCTGCCCAGCTCCCGAGCGTGGAGATGTTCACCACGAGCATCTCCAGGTGATGAGCTGCTGCCCAAGCTGGAGGACTCGCTGTCCCACCCGGTAAACCATCAGAGGGGACAACCGTGTCCCTCTGGCTAGCGGTGCCCTTGGCTACCGCAGCTCCTCCTCGCTGGCAACGAACCCGCAAAGCACAGAGCGCGACCCCGACGGTGCGGTGCGGCTGCTGGGGACGCTCTGGGAGGAGCGGGGAGAGGCGGCGATGGCCGCAGGCAGCGGTCAGCAGCGCCCCGCGTCCGAGCGGGGCAAGGCAGGGGCTGCAGCGGGGCTGCCCCGCACCCCGCCCCGCACCCGCCCCGGCGCCCGGGGGGATG
>VZRW01012969.1:196906-230565 GCA_013398125.1 Aegotheles bennettii
TAGCCCGGGTCCCACCGCCTCCCGCAGCCCACCCTGCTCTCGGGCATCCCCCTGCTCCCACCCCCGCGCTCACCCCGCTTCCAGAGGCACCCGATCCCCACCCCAAACCCCAGCAGCACCCAGCCCACCTCGGCTCTGCCCAACTCCTGATCCCTAAGGATGCACCGGGATGCCACAAGATAACAGTGACCACATCCCTAAGGACCACACTTCTGCCCACCTTTAATGACCCTTCAACCCAGTGATTCCTGCTTTAATTCAGCCCCTCTCACCCAACGTTCCCGTTATCCATTCTGTTAACTCTCTCCCAGCCTTTCCTTCCCCCAGGCTGCACGCCGGACTCCCAAAGGAAGACTGAGCAAAGGAAACAGAGGTTACCAGAAAACTCCTAAATACAGAACACAGTATGTGGAATTGCTTCCTAAAATCGTTTGTGAATCTCCACTGTATGCAGTGATACCCTGAATGTTTGACACTAGGGATGAGTGCAGCCTTGGCTGGCCCCTTTGGCTTCTGTTGAGTTTGGGTTCCCCAATGGGAGGAGATGATCAGATCCCACGTGCAGCGCCAGCCAATGTAGCCAGGAATCTTTTTTACACCTCCCCAGAGTTTCAGGGGAGCTCTGTCCACCTCCCAGACTTCACATGTGGAAGAAAATACGAAAATGTGTAACTTTGCCTGAGAATGTACCCTGAGATGTATTTTCTGTAGGCAATGCAAGAAGGTGGCAGCTGTCCCCTTTGTTTTGGTTATATTCACACTTTGTTGCTAAGTCTGGTTTCCCTCTACAAAAATTCCATCCTTTAATAAGATTTGCTTCCCCTCCTCAGGCTTCCAGGAGTGCTGGCACGTTCCCTTTGGCATCGAGCTGAGCTCCATCCATCCAGCATGGGAACTCTGGTGGACATGGTGCCCCGACACACATCACAGCCTGCTGCATCCTCTGTGAGTTTCCAGGAGCCCTTTTGGGGTCTGCCCTCTGCTTTGGATGCTTGATGGGGAGGTCGGGAGGGGACACACAGTGACACAAACCCATCAGTTGCTTCAGGCAGCTTTGTCTGCTGGTACTGCAGCCATGGCCTCACAGGTCTCGCAGCCTCGGTTTCTCAATCAGGTGTTGGAATGGGTCACTCAGGGTGGTGGTGGAGTCACCACCCCTGGAAGTGTTCAAGATGCATCTGGGTGTGGTGCTGAGTGATGTGGTGATGCAGGTAGGTGGTTGGACTGGGTGATCCTGAAGATCTCTCCCAACCTCAATGATTCTGTGATTCTATTTCCCCAACCAAAATTTTATTAGCAAGAGATGAAATGTGGCCATTGATCTTCCTCTCTTTCTAAAGAGCTGGTAGGAGAAACAGAATGTTGATAAGGTGCCTTAAAATCCTTGGACGGGATGCTTGAAGGAAAGCTTGTGTTGATACTGGTGGTGCTGCTGTGACACGAGGACAGTCGGATCACAACAGGACACGGAGGTGTGACGGGGTTTGTCACGCACCTCGCCTGGAATGGAGCTCCACAGGTCAAGTCCAAGGAGCAGGGTTATGCTGAAACCCGCCAGGAGAGGGCAATGCCACCAACCAAACCGCCATCCTACTTGTTTGTTGTGAAGGTCACTCCCACCGGGAGATCCTGTTGATATCGTCGCCTCGTGCCCTTCATTTTGGGATCACCTTCATGGAGAATTATGAAGCATCGATTCCAGTGAGAAGGTGTTTCCCTTGCCAAGATGACATTCGAAGGCATCTACTAAGATGTTACGAAGCTGAAAGAAAAATATGATTCCTGCTGCAAGAAGCTTGAAATTTAAGAGTGAAACCCAAAGAGGGGAGAAGTGTTTAATTTTTAAAAGGCATTTTCAGCACACACGCATCTGTTTCACCACAATAAAGAGAAGAATGGCCCAGCATGCTCTGTGGCTCAGCAGAGCCATCACAAACGGCCCAGATTCTATTCCCTGACACTCACATTGTCAAAGCCAAGCAGTTCTGTTTCAAAGATAAGAAGCCCCAAGCAGAAGCAAGTCTTTGATGGCAAAATCTCTGATGGCAAACCTACTGTGAGCAGGTCCATAGCTGAACCTGGCATGTTCAATGAGAACACCAACACAGCACAAGGCAAAAAGTGTAAGTAGGAGCTCTGTAGAGCTAATGGGACACAAAAGGAACACCTGAATTTCAGCCATCAGTCCCAGCTTTTCTTGGTTGGTCCAAAAAGGCAGGCAGGGCTTCTGCCTTGAATAGCCTCTCCAAACCAATTTCTTCCCAGTTCCCCCAGTATGCTCAGCTGAGGTATTCCTGGGTTATATCTCCAGTGTGGAGTCTGTGGCTAGGGACTGCCTGCCTATGGCTCCTGTGCTCCTCAAAGGACAAGGGTCAATATCTAGGGTTTGTTGGGATTATGTTGGGTTATTTCATCTGCTATCAAGTTCATAAAACAAATTATAAAAACAATCAGAGAATACCTAACAGCATCTGCAACCTCTCTGCATTCAGAGTGCATTTGGTTTTACTTCAGTACATCCGGAGTTCATTAATTTTGTTCCAGAAATTGAAATGCTATAGGGAAGGGATGACCTCAGCAGCCTTATCTGGTAATTAGAAGCCTCCTATGAATGTGTTTACTATGTAGCACTGAAAACCAGATCATAAATATAACTTTTTTCTTTGAGATGATCAGCCAAGGATAGCGTTATAAAACCTGTGTGTGTTGTGGTGGTTGGGGTTTGCTTTTTCTGCCCCTGGCAGAAGGTGCCTTCATCCATTCCCAGAGGTTTTTCATTTTTTCCTGGCCATTTCCTGTAAGGTGAGATGAAGTTTGAGAGATCCTCTGAGGATATTCGATACTTGCTTCTGGAATGAATGAAGTTATTATTCACTTAGAAAATTTGCTGGCGATTGCATTTAATTCTCATTTGAGAGTTTGCTGTGTTTTTCTTCTTTTTAACTTCATTGCCAGGGCAGGGCTGGGTACTGTGAGGATCATTCGCTGTGTTGTGGCCTGGTTTGAAGCTTCCTGTCTCTGCTGTTTCTTCGGGGCTGGACGATGGAGTTTCTGTGGGCAGCTCTTGCAAGCTCTCCTCTTGCAACTTCTCCTCTTGCCTTTCCAGCTTGGCGAGGCATCTGCTCCGTGCCTCTCCTCGACTCCCTTCCTGCCCCCACGCCGCTGCCTTGGGTGGCTTTGAAAAAATCTCTTCTACCCAGCATGTTTTGTGCGAGTGGAAATGGGTTTCAGATGTTTCCCCAACTCGGTGCTGGGCCTGCATCTCGTAAGCTGGAGCGTTTCTATAGGAACCGTATGACATCTCTCCCGCTGCTCCCCCAGCAGCTCCCTCTCGAGCATGCCCAGTTCCAGCTCTGACTTTGGCTCAACTACCAGTGTGCAGTAACGGGCTGCACATATGGGACTGTGAATGCCGTTCCTGATGAGCTCCAACTCTTTGTCTTTGGGAGGAGGAGGAGGAAGAGGTCGTGCCCAGAGCTGGAGGATCTGCCCCGTGTCCTCTGAGACCCTCGCCCGCTGGTGGGCTCGTGGACAATGCTCGCTTGTTTGGCCAGGGGGAATTTACTGGATATTCTTCAGGAGGGCTTCACGGAGGTAAATGCATGACCTGTGTCTCACGCAGACCTTCCTGGGGCAAAGCAGCATGCTTTTGTGTAGCACCTTTCAGGGTTATGTCTTCCAGTGCTGTGGGTGCTTGGAGAAGTAGAAAAAGGAGCAAGAATTCAGGGTGGGAGAGGTGTTTGCTAACAGAGGGCACACTGGGCAGCTCAGGCAGGCATCTGCAAATGAGCAATAGTTTTTTGCAGAGTTTGTGACTGGTTTATAGCTGGTGGTTTTAGCTCAGACTTTATTCTCTTTGCAGCACCTCACTGCTGTACCAGTAAGTAACGTTATGGAGACCAGTTTATTTTGTACAATGGACTCCTCTGCTGAGTATATGAAGTGTCTGTGTCTGAGGGCTGTTGGAAAGCCTGTAAATCCGCTTTGTGGACACGTATTTCTTGGGAGAGGCTGACAAAGAGCATGCTGGCTGTTTTTTTTTATCCATTTTGTTCTGTAGGTTGAATCTCTAGGGGGCTGAAATTCATCTTGGTCAGGGAAATATAATTTTAAAAGTGTTCTTTATTTGCGTATTCTTTTGTTAGGGCGGCCATAAAATAAGGAGTGGGAAGTACCAGGAAATGCCAGAGGTGGGAGTCCTGTGAGTGCATGGGGAGTGCAGATTGCTATTGGCTTCTCTCTTTAGGGTGCACGAAAAATCAGTTGTGTTGGGATCTCTATGGGTTCGGTACAAAATGCCAGGGCAGCCACTGCTGGAGTGTGATTTCCTGTCTGCAAGCGGTGAAAGAAGGAAAACTGGGGGGGGCTTGTGCTGAAACCAAACCGTGGGTGCTATTTGCCTTCTCACCTGGTGGCAAGGAGGGTCTCCTGGGGTGTTTTATTCTTTCTTAGAGTCCATTGCTTATTTCTGTTTGTGCTTAGTGGGTCCTCACCCTCGCAAAGCTCAGCCCCCTCCCTGGCTGTTCTGCCCCCATGCTCCATTCTTCACAGAAAATGAACATCCCTCCTGGGCTTAGCAGCGGTCATCTCGGGGAAAACAAGCTGGGTATGAAACCTGAGCCTCACAGCTTCATGCCAGCCACAGGTCTCCTTTGATTGCTCTGTGTAAATACTCCATCCCCTCCTCCACAGAGTATCTCAGTCTCATTTTTGGTTAGCAAAGGTATTGCTTTAGTTCAAGCTTACACTTCCTGTGCTTGAGGACAGCAAGTCCTTCTCTGACATAAGCTAATAGTAACCTGTATATTAATAATATCATTCATAATAGGAGCAAGGAACAGTTTTACATCCAGTGCTAGCCCCACCCTGACTCTCTTGCTTTACTCACAGACTGCTCGGCTGTGGAAAAAAGTCCCTCTCCCATCATAAAAACAGATTCACTCTCGTGTCTCCTACTTGGGATCTCTCTGCCACATCACACGTTTCACACTAAAACAAAAGTAAAATTGAAGTCTGTTTTGCAAGTGCAGAACCTGTGGTATGGAGAGGTTAAGTGATTTAGCCAGGACACACATCGCATCACACACACGGTTGGAAATGAGTGAGAAACCTGTAATTCTGTGCTTTTGGTTTAGACCTACCAACTGTGCTTCCTCCCCTCTCCCTTCATACCTTAGGTGCTTATTTATAGGAGTCCCTGGATGTGAAAGTGTCCCAAAGTGTCTGATCCCATCACAGCACTCTGATGTTAGGGGGCTGGCAGTGAGTGGCTACTAAGCCTAATGTCTGTGTATAAAAACAGATTCAAAATTAAAAGTCAGGCTTAATTTAGCACAAGCAGCAGGCTGAGGTATTGCAGGAATTGCCTTGCTGATTCAGTGTCTGTTGGTTGGATAGAACATCTCTTCTGGCCAGGTGGCTTTTTTGGTGACCAGATACCTTAAAATGCAAGGACATACTTTCCAAATCTGTGTGTGAACTTATGAGAGTAAGGAAGCCACTAGCAAGCTCCTAAGTGTATGTGCAAAGCTCAGCTGCAACCCTGCCCATGGTTGGGACCTAGAGCCCAGCTATAGTTCCAGTTTCCCTAAGGATGTTGGTTGTGTGTCTCTGTCTTGCACCTCTGGTCAAAAATCCTAGAAGTCACCCAATAGACCCCTGATGCTACAGGCAGGCTTGGTTTGTTCTTTGCATTCTTTTCCCTCTTTGGGGATCCCTCCCTGCTGGCTGGGAGCCACCCCATCAGCCTCATTGAAGAACCACCTGAGCCTTGCCAGGTTGCCTGTCTGGGCTGCAGGAGACTGGGCAGCTGCTGCCTTGGGGTTTTGCTAAGTCTGAAGTACAGGCATCAGAAAACACAGCTGGGGCTTCCCACACCTAGGTTTACATGGAGGTGAGCTTTAGCAGACAATTGCTTGCTCTAGCAGGAATTCTTACAATTTTTCCCAAAGCCCCTGTGCCTGGCCAGCAACAGGACTATCAGCAAGGGACGGATCTATTTGCTGTTGCACAGGATTAGGGGCTGAGCAGTTGGGATTCAATCCCTGCCTGAGGTTCACTGAGGTTCTAAGCCAGGCTGTGACTCGGTGGTGATCAGTGCTGTCCTTCTGCAGGGTGCACCACAGGACATCTGCACAGGAACAGTCAAAGATTTGTTGGTATGAAAGCATTTTCCAAGGGACGTAAAAATGAGTACAGCTGCTTTATAGCTAGAAACTGAGGCACACAGGGGTAGCATGGGCTGCCAGATTCACAGGAGGAGCAGTCTGTGTCCCGAGTGTTCCTTTAGTGCCCTTCATCCTGGACCAGGACGACACCTCACTAGGTGTCCCTTCCCATTTTCTTCCTATGGAAGGTTCTTGCCTGCCAAAAGCACTGCTCAGTCACACGGTGTGCTCTGGCTCTTCACACAGCTGCTTCCCCCTGCCCCTACAGGGTAGTAACCTCCTCCTGCTAAATGAGGAACAATGCTCCTTTTCTTTCATGAAGCATCAGGGGATGTGTCAGTGCAACTTGTTCTGACAGACCTTAGTCTTTGTTTGGGTGTGAAGGAACCATTTGATAACTGGGGGTGAATCATGTGCTCCAGAGTACTGACAGCTCACAGTGAAACATCTCTAGTGGCTCAGCTCTTTGCCTCAAAGTACCAGACTGGGGAAAATGCACTAAAACATCTTGCATAAAGGCCAGAAATTATCCCTAAATTATCCCTAAAGCAGCAACTTGGCTTGGAATGGCAGTGACATTGTGGGACGTGGATGGCTGAGTGGATTCAAAGGAACACATCCTAGCAAGATTGGTTTTACAGGACTCTATCTGGTAGACTTCTGGAGTAGTTGCTGCCTGCAATGACCATGAATTAGTTCAGGGAATGGATACCATCCTCAGATTTCTGATCATCAAAAGGGAGCACAGAGATGCCACTGGGGGTGTGGAAGGCACAGTGAGTAACCCCAGGAGTTCTGTGAACAGGAGATTGGAGCTAAAGGGGGTGTAGGTGGAAAACAGAGTCATTTCGGGGAGAAAGCTTGTGTGTGGTGGTATGAAAGTGGCTGGCAAAATGACTGACTGAAGAAAGCACTCACCAAAATAGCCCTGCCTGGCAAAGGGTTCTGCTGCTGGAGCTCGGGCATTCACCTTAGGAGTTTCAGTAAACATGGGCTGGCTAGAATGGCATTGAGACCTCAGGATAACCCTTCTCTCTGGGTCTCAGCACATCAGTCAAAAGTCCTTGTCCAGACATGTTAAGATGTTGGAAACGTCCATGTTTTCACTTGGATGTGGGTGAAGTGTTAAGGAGCTGCTGGTCTCCTGCAGCTCATACACTATTTCTGTCTCCTGGCATGCACCACATTGCACGGGTGCCTCCTTTTCCAAACTCTGTTGCTGTACTGAGGCATCTTCTGTGCTTGAGACAGGCTGCTTATAGAAGATCTGGAAAATACAGATCAGACCAAAAGTTATTTTAAATGAAATTACACCTCCTGCTTTAAAGCAAGAGTTTTATGACAGAGGAGTCCTGTGGGTTGTCCTGGCATCGCCCCGGTCCTAATTGGGTGGTTTTCACTGTTGGATGCTTCAGGAGCTATCTCAATACATTGAACAGCCTGAATCACATTTAAGCAGCAATTCTGAGGAAAAAAAAAATCCTGCTGGCTTTGGGAGCAGAGAGAAACACTTTCTTTGCTTGTGAGTTTTTGTTTTCTGCTTCTACAAAGGCCTTCTCAACCAAAACCGAGAAAAAATCAAACTGGAGGAACACTGGGAAATTGGAGTTCCCATCTAATTAAGGAAATTCAGAAAGCTTAGAAATCATACAAGGCCTCAAACATTACATGCTGATGCAATTAGGGCAGGCTTTGAGCTTTGCTGTCACAGGCATTTGGCTCAGTGCTCTGAGAGAGGGCACGAAATGCCTTTCATAGCGCAAGGGCTGTTACTGGTGACCTTGTTAGACCTGGGGCTGGAGCAGTGTCCATGGGGCATAGAGGAAAAGCAGAGTAAAGATGATGAGAGAGATTATTATTTCCTAAATCCAACATCAAGGATAGATTTAAGTTCCTCAAATGAACATGGAAAAGCAATCTCTTCCCAGACACAGAGTGCCATGGGAGCCTGCTGGAGAATGGTAGAGAGGAGCTCAGGGTCCTTGAAGGCATCTACCAGCTAAAGAATGGCTTTGTCCAAGGATGAAGACTTGGCCAACTTCAAAATGTGCAACACCCTAATCTCAGAGAAGGTGAAAATTAACCTTAGACAGTGTAATGTGTGTGGCACTGATAATAAAGAACAGAGCAGCTCATCAAGGCATTGTGATCTGCCCGTATTTGCTGTCAGGTAGGCTGGACTGATGTGTGGTTGAGAGGGGAGGAACAGGAGCCCTGAGCAGCAGGTGGTGAATTGCACTGGTTAAATGAGAATAGCAAGGACCCCTCCAACTGGCAGAGGATTTGCAATTTTCTCCTGCCTGTGGAAAATACTGGGTAATGGCACTTAATTGTAATGATCAGAAAGGGATTAAAGCTGCTGAGAAAAAGGCATTTTCCTCCTGGCCATCATTGGCTGTCAGTTGGAAGCACAAAGATGCTCCTGACCTCTACGGCTGTTTTCCTCCAGCCAGGAGGTCTGAGGCACTTCTGCAGGGGATGTGCTGAGTAGGTAATCCAAAGTCAAATCCTGCCCTGAGACCTGTCGTGCTTACTGAAGTGCTAACCTGGAACGTGCCAGCAGAAGTTCCTCCAAGTTGGGAAATGCCTTAGAACTGCAGGTGGCCCTGAATACCTTGCTTTAAAAATCTTCTCCTGCCCTGCAAAAAATGTTAAGGTGTTCAGAGTGACTGGGATAGGAACACCCTACCATGATCTGCCTGGGAGCTGAAGCAATCTGGGCTCCAACCTCCTCCAGGTAAGGGAGCTGCTCTTCCCATTGTAAGGTACAGGTAAACCTGGCCTTTTTTTGGAACGTAAAGCTGTGTTAACATAAATAGGATTAAGCTTAACTCCACCATAATCCTAATAACATATGCTCTACGTAGTAAAACTTGGACTAGGCAGATCTGGTTTTGTTCTGAAAATCCTGGTTTTGAATGGAATGGTGTGGGAGCAGAGCAGTGTGAGCACCATGGAGTCCAAGATTTGGCTGACCAGAAGCTCAAACCAAAATGCAGGGAGGAGCAGAAAACTCCTGAGTGGTCAGTGGTTGAAGGATGAATTATTCAGCGAATTATTCAATTATTATGAAGGAAGAGGTCTTGTCCTGGTGTTGGAGGTGTAGGGCTTTAAGGTACAGCCTGCAATGCCCTTATTATTGCCCAGTTCATGTCAGCTGCTGGGGAAGCCACAGCGAGGGGTGAAGGAAAGCATTTTTGACTCACCAGTTTAAAAATTGCCACTGGGATTTGTGCTGAGCAGCCTGGGGGCTTTGTCCCTCCATGCATTTAACACCACATTGCTGTTTTTAGGTCACTAAACTTTTATATCTGTTATTTTCTGAGTAAGTTCAGTCACCTGCTCACCTCAGCTGCCAGAAACACTCCCTGAGTCTTTCGCTTTGCAGCAATCCAAGTCTCTTGCTAAAGTCATTGGATCTCCTGGTTTTTGGATACAAAATCAGGAAATGCTGAGCAGCCCGACTGTCTGAACTTCTGCAGGAAAATCTTACACTTTAGTGTGGAAAAAGGCAAAAACAATGAGCCAAGCGACTAAGTCTGCTAATGGAATTGAAGTCTGCAACCACTGGTATGAAATTACTTAGCCATGGTGACATTTATATCCCACTGCTTCAAAATCCCCCTTTTAATAATCATTGTTTAAAATGTAAATGCACTGGGATTTTGGAGTGGCTTTTTTACTTTTCTAATAGTAACAATGTCAATGGTTTTTACACTTTTAAGGGATAGAGACTAAAAGTTTGCCAAAAATGCTTTCTTATGAATGCCTGAAAAACGTTCAGAGACAAGAAATAGAGAACAAGCTGCTTAGTGAAAGGGTTTGATTTTCCTTTGAGTGGAACCAGAAGAGTCTCAATGGAAGAACCACAGACTCCTATAAGAATGGCAGATTTTCTGTAGGCTGGAAGGGACTGTGCCCTGGTGGAATTAGTACAATATAACAGTTTAGAACTCTGTAAAATGATCTGAAAAATGGCAACGAGGTAGTAAACACAACTGTGATGAGATTATTTCCCTAAATCAGGTAGATTTCAGGTGGTTTTCATGCTGTAACCCCATTTGGTGCAGCTTTACTTACGATTCTAGATATTTTTATAATGATGCTGTGTTACTATAAACAAACCCATGTCTTTTTCATGGTATTAAATTAAAGCTTTATTGAATCTGTGTAATAGAAAGCTTGTGATCCCTCTGGCATTAGACTGTTGTAAGGATGAACCTAGTGCCTACTCAAATAGTTAAAATACAGTTGCAGGAGGTGTGGGTGCTGGCAAGAATTACTGCTGCTGTTCTGAAAATCAGCACAGGACCATCAGCTTGTGCAAGGAGAGAGGAAGTCAAGGCTTGTTGATGCTCCACAGTCGTATTAAGTAGAAAATGAAACCCCCTGGAATTGGGCAGGCAAAACTGATGTGGCCATAAAAGCCCAAGAGGAGTGTGTGGATCCAGTCTGTGTGATGGGGCCAGTGAGTGTGCATCAGCTCTGCCACTGCTGCTTCCTTTTTCCCAACAGCCATCAGGCAGTCCCCCCAGCTCATCTCCTCTGTCCTGCTCTCCAGCTCTCTGCTGAGTGAGCAGAACTGATTGACCACAGGTCCAGTCACCTTTCTGAACCAGCAGACCGGACTGTGGTGTGACTATGGATGCATTCCCTATGTCAGGATAATTAAGAGTGAAGCTGTGATCAAATCGTGACTTTGGTGGGCTGTAAAAGCATAAACTCTGACTGACATTGCAGAGGGAATATGGAATGGAGACTTAAAACCTGCTGCACCGGCAGAATAATGGGAAGCTTAGTGAAAAGGGAGGTAATCCCATAAATGGATCAGTTTGTTTACCCTCCATGGACCACACCAGCCCTGCCCGGAGGGATTTCAGCCCTGGAAGGGGGAGGGAGCTGTACAACAGGGTGTCTCTTCCCTGTTGCATGAATGGTCACGGATGAGCCATGCTGGGAATGTAAAGGAGGAGGCTGTTGTCCAGGAAACCTGCCCTGCTTGCTTCTTCCCATAGATGGTACAGATTAATGGGAAATAACACACAGTTTCTTGCTTCTGCATTGTGGGTTTTCTGTTTTCTTGATGTCTGGAAGAAAACAGTGTGGATGTGACACTAAATGCTGCGAGTGAACCAATTCTGGCACCAAAGATGAGGGCACAACAGCATTGCTTTGGCACCAACCTGAGTTCAATGTAATGTAAAGCTCCCTTCTCAGCCGTGCTTAGGGTTCAAGTCCAGTCCTGCTGCCTGCTTGCTCCTCCTATCCTGGTGTGGACTGGGCTGCAGCGCTCAGCAGGCTTTGGGATGAGACCATCAGTGTTTGCTATCACGGGCAAAGGATGAGGAGATCAGTGAAAATGAATGAGGAAAGTGAGAACCGTGCAGCAGGCAATGGCGTACCAACACTTTGTTTTCTATTTTCAGCAACAGCTACAGGCATATGTGGCCTGGGTGAATTCCCAGCTGAAGAAGAAGCCAACAATAAAGCCAGTCCAAGACCTGAGACAGGATCTCCGAGATGGAGTCGTTCTTGCTCTGCTCATTGAGATTGTAGGTCAGTAATGCCATCTGGCACTGTTTTTCATCTGGTGGTTTTAGATCTCGTGTAGGAGAGGCTGCCCTTGGCACCAATGTCTGTCAGGCATCCTGGCAGATGTTCATGGTGCTGTCAGAGCTGGGCTGAGGAGGGAGGAGTGACTTTAAAAGAAAACAATCGTAAAACAAACCATAAATGCAATTCTATTAAAGTCCTTGTGTTTTAGCAGACATTACAACAGATGCACTAAAATCTGTCGAGGACCATATTAACTCCCCCGAGGCTGGAATGGAGTTAGGAAAGGCTTTCCCTTGTAGAGGAGTGGTGTTAGTGTGTGGCATTTCTGGGACAGTGACTCCTTGCTGAGATGCTCTCTTCTTCCTGGGCTCAACCTCACTCCCAAATTCTCTCCCCCCAAGCAGTGCAGGGGATGGGGAAGGGGGTTGCAGTCAGTTCATTGTGCATCATCTCTCCTGCTCCTTCCTCCTCACACTCTTCCCCTGCCCTGCTGTGGGGTCCCATACACAGGGGACAGTCTTCCATTAGCTTCTCCCATGTGGGTCCTCCCCATGGGCTGCAGCTCTTCCCTAACTGTTCCAGCATGGGCCCTCTCCATGGGGCACAGTCCTCAGGAACAGACTGTGCCAGCCCAACTCTCACACTGTCTCCCTCCTCTCTCCTGGCTGCTGTTGTGCAGCCGTTTTTACCACTTCTGAAATACTTTATCACAGAGGTGCTGCCAGCATCACTGGCCAGCTCAGCCTTGGCCAGTGCTGGGTCTGTCTTGGAGCCAGCTGAAACTGCCTCTGTCTGTGGCATCTTCTCCCAGAAGCTACCCCTGTAGCCACCCTGCTATCAAAACCTGGCCATGTAAACCCAACACAGCCTCCAGCCTAGCTATTTCTGGTGCTGGATACCTTACAAGCAGGAGGAGAAGCCATGTGTGCCTCTTGCAGTGCCCAGGCGAGATGAGAACAGGTCCTACCCCTATAGCAACTCCCAGGACAGCATTAAGTGGTTCAGTTTTTTCTCTAATCAAGTTTTTTTCCCCTCCTTTAGCTGGCGAGAAGCTGAATGGCATTCAGGTCAACGCCACCAGCCAGCAGGAGATGAGAGAAAATGTGGATAAAGTCTTACAGTTCGTGGCATCAAAAAAGATCCGAATGCACCAGACCTCAGCCAAAGGTGAGTGCCTGGGGCAGTTCCCACGGGTGGCTCTGGCTGCTGGAGGGCTGGTTCTGTGTGTGCTTCATGGCAAATAGATACTGTACCAGTTCCTGGGGGGATTTTGGGTTTTTATCTCCTGTGGTTTAGTAATAGGTTGGGGTTGAATGATGCTGTGTTCTTGACTGCCTTTGGGAGCAGCACAGGAACAAAAGTGCCTTTTCTCCTGCTCCTAAGCAGGCAGAAGATCAGGCAATGGTGTGATGAGGAATACAGGCTCAGAATCTTCTACTGGGAGGACGTATAAACCTGCTGCTGGGAAAGGAGACATGGAAAAATATTTCTGGTCCACTGGAAGCCTGTGATGCTGTTTCACATGGCCTGTGGATAGAGAGGAGACCCAATATACAGAATCACATGTCTGTGGCATGGCTTAGTCAGCTATCACAAGCATTGCTGGGGTGTGTGTGGGTCCATGGGGCAGAAGACAGGCCCTGATCCTTGCTGTATTCTGGCTGCACTGGGGGAGGATACAGTTCTGATTGCCTGTGGCCCTCCAGATGAGAAAGGGGGGAAGAATGGACTACATGGAGTGCACAACCCTTGTTGTTAGCAGAATAGTGCAAGCTGTTGATTTATAGGTTTTGGTGAGAGGCTTAGAATTTAAATACAGAGTAATTAGTACTGTTCCTGCAGTTCTGCTGCTGGCAGACTGGAGGCTGTGCTGCTGCAAGTTGTCTTAGGAGCTCAGGACTATAGGAACGATGGCAATGTTGGTACAAGTTCTACAGAAGCAAAGGTATCAATCTGGGTATGGGATGAAATGGTGGCATGTGGTCACAGGATAGGATACAGGCACGAGACACACGCCCCAGAGCTCTGGTCATGTTCTGACATTGACTCATCCTAGGACTTCAGATGATTCATGCAAACTTACGGCTTCATGTTCTCCATGACTGATGTGGAGGTAACGGTCACTGTGACTAATTTTGTCTATTTCTCGTTTTTCAGATCCTAAAGCAAGTAATAACCAGCCTTCATACCTCCAGCACTTAGTTTGGTTTTGGGGTTTCTTTGGGCTACTTCTGATATTTGGAAACCCTATTCACAGGATCACAGCAACCTGGTATAGTGGGAGGTGTCCCTGCCCATGTCAGGGGGTTTGGAGCTGGATGGTCTTTAAGGTCCCTTCCAACCCAAACCACTCTGTAGTTCTGTTAAAAGTGACTAGTTAACATTTGCAAGGTGCTACAAGTAGTTTTTGGTGCAGAAAACAATTGCTAAGGAAATAAATTGCTGTTCTTTGGTGTTTAGTACTTAAAAAAAATGCAGATTCCATGTGCTAATTGAAGTGACTTCCAGGACAGTGGTGGTCTCCAGTAACTGCTGCACTTTCCCAGTGAGCATTCAGTAATTGCCATTTGCTGGGTTGTAAGCTGGGAATGGCCATGGAGAGGAGGTCCAGGACTGTTCAAACATTTAAAGCTGTGAGCTGTAGGTGGCAGTCGGTTTGCTCTGTACAACACCAGCAGCAGGGAGCATCACTGCTCTAACACAGTCCTTTTTGGGTAGTCCTCGTTTACTGCCATGGTCCCGTTGGGTTTAATTATGCTCATGCTCGTTGGTCAGGTCCAGCTCTGCTGGGACTTGATGTTAATGGCATTTTCCTTGGCTTTATTTGTGTGTTGCAGATATTGTTGATGGGAACTTGAAATCTATCATGAGGCTGATCCTGGCCTTAGCTGCTCACTTCAAACCAGGCTCTGGGAGGGCAGTGACTCCCAGCTCCAGTGGCACGGTGGGGAAGAGCCTCTCAGCATCATCTGCCACCCACAGACCTCGCTCAGCAGCTGCTGTGGCCCAGGGGGCAGTGGCTGCTCTGGCTGATGTCCGTCAGGACGTGCTGCACTCCGGCCGCGAGGTGTTCCGGCACAGGCAGAGGTAATGGGTGTCCCTGGCAATGTCAGGCTGCATCACCTCAGCAGGTGGACATGGTTTAGTTTGGAATAGATGCCCTGATATCCTGTCAGTCCCTGCTGTAAGGTGGCTCTCCTGTTCTGCCAGCAAATAGAAGCAAACTGCTGCTGTCTGACCAAAACCCCACCAGACAGCACCCTACAAAGGGCAGTGCTGACCTGGCCTGGCTGCCTCGTGATGGAGACTGCAGATACCCCGGGTTCTTCTGAGGTTTCACAGTAAAATAACTGCTGGGTTTCTGTTCTCTCACTGCAAATGAACAGTTCTTCACGGCCAAGGCAGAGGGCACCCCACTGCCTCATTCTCCCAGCTCCAGTGCCCTTTCTTGGTGCTGTCTTCTCAGAGACATTCTCATTTCAAGTGACACAGAAGTGTGGTCATACTGCAGGTGCTGGTTACACAGCTGGGAGCAGTCATTGAGGCACTGGGCCTGTTGTACAGCTCCATTTTGCCCTCAGCAGATGCTGAGGTTGGGTGCTGTCACCAGCTGAGCAGGGCAGTCGTGGGGATAATGAAGGGAGATGATCCGTGTGTAACTGTGGAGAGTACATTGAACACTTGCAAAAGGCACTGTGTGGATTATAGTAACAGTAATGACATTTAAATGGAAGCCAGATGGTGGCCCATTGAGGGTTTCATTTACACAGCTGAAGGTCACTTGCCCGTGTTATGCTGGCTCGAGGGAGTACCCGGGAAGCAGTTTGGAAATGAGGTTGAAATGAATATTTTGTTCAAAACTTGAATGTTAAAGGTTTCTCTTGCAAAGGCCTTGAGCCAGGAGTTCCTCAGCCCTTGTCATATTTGCAAAGTCTGTTCTTTTCCTTGCCTTCTCAGAGCTTTTGTCATTTCCTAGTCACAGCATTTAGTTTAAAAGGGGGAACCCTGTTTGCCTGTGTTTCCCTCACACCAAGAAGATGGGTTGGGGCTCTCCAATAGGAGAATTTGCTTAACTGACAGTTTTCTAGCTGTCCACTCCCTCCTACCTTCCTTTCATTAGTTTTCCTACCCTCCTTGGGGAGCAGAAGAATTTCTGCTCCTACCAGGTGAGGCTTCCCTTATTCTGTGATTATTATCTCCAGAAATAGCAGCATGGATGAGGAGATTGAAAATCCCTACTGGAGTGTCCGGGCACTGGTGCAGCAGTATGAAGGGCAGCAGAACACACCATTGGAGTCCCACCCTTCCAGGTAAGGAGCTTTATTGCCAGAATGTGTCCACTCAGGGCAGTTTCTCAGCAGTCAGGATGTCTCCACAGGGTTTCTCAGGCCACTTTGGATGCTCCATAGTACAAAGATGCCTCTGTGTACCTGAGAATTAAGGTCACTTGGCCCAACAGAGGAGAAGAAAATAGAATAGTTTGTATATATCCCAACAATTTGCTGTGAGGTCATGTTTATAAATACAGACAAACATTTGGAAGTGTGGGAGCTCCATGGGAGCCAGTGCTGGACCACTGCCTCCACATGATGTCAGCAGAGAGTGAGCTGCTGGAGCTGCCAGTCCAGGGGAGAGGGGAAAATTCTGGCTATGGCAACAGGATTTCATGGCTGATGTCACATGTTTCATGGCTAATGACTCTTGAACCGTGATTTCAGTAGAACAGGGAGTGAAACGTGCTTCTCCCTCCACTCATTCTTCTGTTCAAGGTAGCTGTAGTATCTTCTGTGTGCTCTTCTACCCTGTACCAGGCTGTCAGAGCTGTTTGCTCCTATCTGGCTGTGTTTTAATTCCGAGTGAAAACTTCTCTACACATCCTAAATCACTTTGTGTTGTGTTGTTTGGTTTTGCCCATAATATCCTGATTTCTCTTCCCATATGGTGATAGTGATGTTATTGCTGATAGGACACAATATGGTGAGAATCTACCCAAAGAAATTGGGAGCCATCTGACCCCCAGCTCCTCTTCTGCCGACACCAGGCTTCTTGATGAGAACAAGATGCTTGTTTCTTCTTCCTTCCAGAGGGAAATCTGCTAGCTCAGTTATGAGAACTGGCTGGGGGAAACCAGTCACTTTTTTTATTAGTGAGAGATGTGGTTATTAACTGCAGCCACCCCCCTCCATCTAATTGTGCTGCTGTCGTGTCTGTCCCAGGGCAGCATGCCCTGCCTAGCATCAGCTCATTCCTGCATTGACTCTTCACTAAGGGAGCTCACAGCCTCAATAACAGAATTCACTCTCCCAAAAGCTCTAATAAGCAGAGGCAGTTGAAATGATTCATGGAAAATTTGGCAAAATCAGATGGATTCCCAGGCCACTGAGCCCCTCACCCATCCATCTCCCTTTCCCCTCCCCTTCCACCAGCATTCCCTCCCCCACCCTGAGCCAGGCATCTCAGAGAAAAGGCTCTGCCTTGTACAGCCTGTGTGACAGCAGGAGGGAGAGGGAGCTGGAGATAGCAAGGAAGAGGAAGCACAGGGCTGGGAAGTGCTGCGTGTGCCGTCTGCCGAGCCCGCATCCGCACCGGGAAAAGCAGGGAGCACTCTCCTGCGTGAGGAGCACCTTCTCCGGCCTGCTCCTTGGCATCTGCAGGAGGTGCGTGGAGTCTAAAGAGGGCAGAATGGGATGAGAAACACCACTGGCAATCCAGATCGTGATGAAAACAACTGGGTGTGCAGCTGACCAAGATGCAGCAGCGAGAGCCAAATAACCCGAGAGGAAAACCAGCACAACCCAGACCGCAGGATTCCCTGGAAATTCTGCAATCCAATCGCCTGGAGACTCTGGAATCACATACGTGTATGAGGGCTGCTGATCTGTCATCCCACGGGTTATTGCAAAGACCCTGAGGTTCTTTTTTTCCTCTACTGTGAGTCTTTCAGCTAACATGAAGCAGCCTGGCTTGCAAATATTTCTCCAGGAGTTTTGACAGGACCTGGCATCTTCTGCAATGAATTCTGAGCGTGTGGAGGGACAAGGCATGTCTGTAGCCAGAATCCTGAGGCTCCCTGGGAAACGGATTTTGTGAGGCGAGAGGTTAAAGTGGGATCATGGGAGGGAAGCAGGTCAAATGGTGAGCGATTGTTGCCATTGTGATTTGAAACAGCAGGGATGGGGGTGTTTATTAAAATTACCAGAATTCAGACTTTCCACTGGGGCTGTTGCCCTAAAGCCTTGACTGCACAGGCACTGGGACTCAGTGGAGAAAGGCTATGGGTTATGAAACCAACTGGTACAAGGAATAAAGTGGAACAGCATGTGTCATATATCTGTCTTAGATAGCTTTAATTTCCCAACACTTATTTCTGCATGCTTTGATCAAGAATTGTTATGTACAAGCAAATTACATCAGTGGTTATTTCGTACTCTGAACAGGTTTGGTGGCTGATACAAAAAGCACAGAAATGCTGCCAGCATTGACTCGATGGCATCATGTATGAGACAGCCTGACCTGTGCTGCTTCTGCATGCGAGTGCATCTCGGTGGCTCTGTCCCTGTTTGGGGTGGTTTGAGAGGCTGTCACTGATGCCATGTGAACCCACTGGCCTTTTAAAGCAGGGAAACCACCTGGGAAGGGGAGTGTGGACATGGGAATGCCCAAGCAATTATCTGTAAAGCTGTCTGTGTTGTGGAGACCTGTGGGGACCACTTCACCTCCCTGCCCCACCTGGGATCCTTTGTATTTGCTTTGGGCTGTGAATCCAGAACCTGGGAGAGGGGAATGTTGCTTCCAGGCTCTGTATCCTCTTGGTTTTTGTCCTGCTCATTCTTCTTTCCAGTTCCCTGCTTTTGCCCACCCCTCAGTTGTACCACCTGCTCACCCAACAGTTGCTGGTACTGTTTTTCTAGCACAGCTTTCATTCATTTCATTTCATTTCATTTCATTCCTAGCACATCTCTTGCATGGATGAGACCCAGCAATGTGCTCCTTGGTGGCCTTGCCAGGATGATGGCACATTCAGAGTCTCAGCTGAGAGTATGGGGGGGGAATATCGAGATCAGTTCCTAGAAGGGAGTAAAATCCCTCTCAGTTACTGGACACGTTGGATTAGCTGGGCTTACTGTTTGTGCCTGTGCTTTTTGGAAGTCCCATCCTTTCCTCCTCCCCTCGTTATGCAATGCAAACCCAGCAGTGCTCCCTGGGCTCCCAAGCAGTGAGTTTAATTTTATCAAGCAGGAGCAGGGGGCTGGTTACAAGTGGTGTGTACAAAACATTCACCTTCCTGAAGGTAAATCCTTAAGCCAGGTGGCCTGGACCCCTTTAACCCTCTCACACAGCCTGGTTGAGCAGGGGAGATCAGGTGCTGTAGCTGTTAGGAGATGGTTGTGCTTTCACTTAGTAATAAAGTCCATTTAGTCTGCATGAGGGTCTGTAATACAAATGAGAAGTGGGCCAGCACTGGCTGTGGGAGTAGACCAGACAGGAGCTGCTAGCAAGTAATTTCCATCTCTATTGCAAGGCTTTTCTGATTCTGTGAGAGAGCTGTGGAATACGTAGCAGCAGTCCTGGGAAGATGTGGAAGGCGAGCTGTCAGAGCCTCTTATTTTTCTAAACCTATTATATTATTTCCACACTGTTTTCTTTTTTGTTCTCTGCCCTTTGTTTCTGTGTTGGGGAGAATGAAAAATTAACTCCTGCTCACACTTGCAAGGATTAGTTCCTGCGACTTTAGAGGTACATTGAATGGGTCAGTGAGCTTCAGCCACCTTTGGTGTTGTCTGGGTGATGCATTTAGGAAGAATTTATGAGAAGAAAGATGGTTTGAACCTCGCAGTCAGCTGAGATGACTCCAGTGGAAATATGTGGGTACTTTCAAGAAGTTTTAACCTAAGAACATGAGTGAGTGGTATTTGACTTCAAAACTATTTTGCCCTTGGAATTTCAAGTCAGTGAAGTGCTTTTGAAAGCCAGAGCAAGACAAGAAGCAAGCCATGGGTTGCTTTTTGTTCAGCTTGCAGTATGAACACAAGGCTTGCAGTAAATTGTTTTTGAGCAGACCTTTGGTAGAGTGTGGCCTTACCCCTGTGTGAGGGTGTGTGAATTCTGTGAATTCAAGTCTCAAACTTGCATTCTGTTAAGGAAAAACAGAGACACATTGTGCTGCTTCTCAGCTGTGAAACTGATGTGGAGTGATGGAAATGTTGCATTCCCAGTTTGGTTTGTTAATGGCTTCTCTAGTAAGCAAATAATTCTTAGTTTCAACAAGCCTGCCTGCATATTCACATTTATCTTCGATGAGGAGGACACTGCTCAGCACTAGAAGTAACTGCTTCTCCTTTCCTCTGCAGCCTTGCATCGCCCAGTCCCGTCCATAGCACAAAGAGTGAATCCACTGTAGCCCCGTCGGAGGAGAAGGAAAGACTTGTGACCATCCACACTGAAGAAACAGACACCAAAACAGGTACCTTGCAGTAATGGCCATTTGTTTGTATCATAACCTTGCTGAGAAGTCCCCCAGTGACTGAAATAGATGTAGGGAATGTGATGCTGGGGGTCTGTTCACACAAAACTGAACCCCAGAACTTTTAACACTACAATAATGCCATAATGTGGCAATGGCTGTGAGGCTGCAAAATAATGCTTGTGTGGTACAAGTGTGTTCTGGACTCCTCTGGCTGCCATGACCACATCCAGCTGCTCTTTCTTCCAGAAGAGACAGACTCTCATTTCCAGCCTGAGCGGCAGGCAGGGAACCCTGGCTCATATTTGGAGAATTCATGGGAGGAGCAGCTTCTGGAACAACAGGACCATTTGGAAAAGGAGATGGAGGAAGCGAAGAAGATGATTTCAGGTTTGCAGGTAATTGATTTGCTTCGCAGCCAGCGTTCTCTTCCACCTGCGTTTCTTTCTCTGTCAGCTGAGACACTGGCTTGGAACTCAAGAGAGCTGAGTAAGAGTCCTGGTCCAGTGGGGTCCCTTGAGGGTGATCGTGCAAGAAGTCACTTGGTCTCTTGGGTCACCTTGGTTAAATAGGGAGAGTGGCTCTTTCCTGTGTCTCACTCTGGGATGAGTCCCTTCAGGGAAGAGTTTCTTAGGAATGAGGAAACATTTCTGATAGTGTGGGTAGTGTGTATTGGAGTATGTTTGCTGCAGCCAGCTGAGACCTTATTCAGCAGCCTTTTCTTAGCTCAGGAGTCTCCAAAACTCAGTGTTGACAGGACTGGGGGCTCTTACTGGGTAGGGAGAGAGGAACACTGCATTGCTATGAAAACTGAAGGTCAGTGATAGTCACTAATAGCAGTCCAGGTGGACTGTGAGAGGGCAAAGGGCACACTGAATGCAGGTAAGAATGGTGGAGAATCTAAACCAAAGCCTGTGTTTAGGAGATGATTGTGCCTGTGTTGTCTTTTGGCTGGAGTGCAGATCCTAGCTGGGTTCATTGGCTCGGTGTCCTGTCCTGTGACACTGTGCAAACTCCTGGTCGTGCTGTCACTGTGCAAAGCACATATCCTGCTGTACAAAATGGTGAGGATGCAGCTGTGATTTCCCTGGGGCTGGGACTCTCCTCCTGCACCAGGGCAGTCATCAGCCTGCAGGCTCTGTTTGCAGCCAGAGAGAACAGAGCAGTGGCTGTGATTTGTGATCGGAAGTAATGCAGGGAGACAAGGAATGGCAGGAAATCAATCGAGACCCAGAGAGCTGATCAGGGGTCACACAGGCTTGCATCAGTCTTGCAGGGAACTAGGCTGTAATATCTGGCACATTGACTACACAACTCTTTATTTGTGGGACCTTTCTCCTTGCTGCCCTGTCCCAGTCCCTCCCTGACCAAGTGACCCTCAGTGTTTGACTCCGCAGGGCGAGCAGAGCCCCTGATCCATATGGTAAAGACCCTGAACTCTCTCAGGAATATTCCTTTCTGTTTGTGCTGGGAACCATACTGGCTTTGAATTGTAAATATTTATGTGCCAGTAAACAAAGCAGAGATTGTGTGAGAAGCACAGGGAGCGGGGTGTGAGCCGGCTGGCACTTTCCCTGTGCACAATGGGCAGGAAACAAAAGACTTTTTTTTTTCCAAAAAAAAAATAAAAAAAACTTGGTTCACTGTTAAAATCATTCTGTGCCCAGTGAGGGCAGGGAGGGACTTGGCATGTCCTGCTCCTCCAAGCCTGGCCCTGTGAGCAGCTGGTATTGCTGCCCCCTCATCCCCTGGGAGGAGGAGGAGGCAGCTGATGCTGCTGGCCAAGAAATTACATTTGATTGATTGCTTTGCCCCCCTCTTGCTCAATACTTAAGAGATTCCAGTTCATGAGAGTTTGATTGAAATATCAGAGACCTGATGGACGTGTACACTGTGGCAGCTTTGTATGTTCCTGTGATTCCTGCCCGAGTGTCCTGCTGGGAAGGCTTTGGGATGCACTCAGATTCCAAAGAGCTTTGGCGTTGGGTGAATACAGATTGCTCCTTGCTCTTCAGCAGCACTTGCAGCTCTTTGGTGGAAGATTCAGCAGGCAGAACCTGACCTGTCAGCCTTGAAGTCTTTTGGGGCTAAACTGGAGTATTACTGCAGCTGGGATGTCTTGTTTTTAGCCCTGGAGTTCAAATAGAAATAAACCAGAAAGATAACTGAAAGAAAAAGGCATTCCTCTGCCCAGTGTGTCCAGTTACGTGCACATCCTGGTGCACATCCTGGTGTTATGGTTGTGCCCTGAGTCCTGGAGGTTAGAGACAGAAAGGTCAGTGTAAGAAACATCAGCTGGAGCAAACCAGTATGGTGTCTCCTGGTGGAGATCTGGCCTGGTCCTGCCAGTCACACTTCCTCCAGCATGTGCTTGCCCCTCTTTCAGGCTGGGTTGTGTCTACTGTGGGAATTCTGGCATCTTTCTGCAGACATCTGGGCTCCCTTGGAGCTGCTGAAGGAGTTAATGCTGAGCTTCTAGTGGCTTTTCTCAAGCACGGGGCATAGCTCGAGGTTTTCACTGTGTGTGGGTGAGGGCTCTCCCCTCATAGAATCCTAGAATCATTATGGTTGGAAGGGACCTCCATGGTCATCAAGTCCAACCTTTATCCCATCATATTCCTCACTTGGGCAGTTCTGAATGTGTGTCCGTCTGCTCCAGTGCAGGAGAAAATTGGGCTTCCCTGAGCATCCTGCTTCTGGAGTCCTTTGCAGCTGTGTGGTTAGCAGACTGGCTTTTTTCAGCAGGGGACATTCAGTACCATTCCAGAAGAGAAGCCTTACACATAAACCTGGTTCAGTCTCTGCTTTAGACTTCAAACTTGGTACTGCAGTGAAGGCTGCCCTCGGGCTGGAGCCTGAGATAGCCCTGACTCCCTGAAAGCCTGTGCTGGTGCCCTTGGTTTGTATCTTTCAGTACTGGCTGACAGATACCTCGGGGAGAGCTTTGCCATGGGATAAATCTTCCTGTTAGTTCCTGAAAAAAACCTACTCATCTTTGAGGGGAATAAGCACAAATAGAAAATGAGGCTGTTTAGAGCCCGTCCTGTTTTCCTTTGAAAGCCCTGAAGAGATGTTTTTCTCCTCATCTCCCCAGGCTCTGTTACTCAATGGGTCTTTACCTGAGGATGAGCAGGAAGGGTCCTTTGAACTTTGTGAACATGGAGCTTGCCCCGAAGAGCAGCTGGTGAGCACATTGCTGTACCTACACTCCTTTTGCACTGCTCTGCCCCAGGCAGGGGTCCTACACTAATAACCATGGTGTTTTACATTCAGATCATAATCCGAAGTCGCCTGGACCAGAGTGTGGAAGAAAATAAAGACCTAAAGGTTAGAGGGGGACAGGTGAAGGGAAAGAGAGGCTTCTGGGTCAGGAGATATTTGCAGATTCTCTCCTACTTGGTTATTTTTGGGGGGCAAATGGATGGCACGGGCAGTGTACTGTGTTAGTGCTCACTATTCTGCTGTGTAGGGTCTCCATCCCTCCAGGAGTGTCCATACCTGCTTCCCTGACACCTCAGTCATTGTCCTGGAGAGCAGGGAAGTGTTTATTGTATCCATAATAGCACCTGATAAAAGTTTGTGGGATAGCACCAGAAAATCATGTGGTGGCTGCCCACTTTGCCTCAAGGCAATGCTGGTAGAGTCAGTTGCTGGTAAGACAAATATCTGAGTGATACTGGAATTTAAATGAGCCCCCAAATAGATTTATTTTTTCCTGCATGCTCTTGAAGCTGGAGAGATCCAGGTTGCACCAGCGGCTCAAAACTTTATCCAGGACAGCTGTTAAGTCTCTAGCCATGTCTGAATATAAACAATCTTTCAAGTAGGGAATAAATGCAGCTGAGGAGACCCTGCCCTGCCAAGCCTGCCTCAGCTCAGCTTTGTGCTGATGCTGGCTCGGGGACCAGTTCTGATGCTGGAAGAACAGTATTTGCCCTTGCCCTGAAGGACAGATTTGGGGTGCTAGGCAATCTTTCCCTCTCATGGCTCTAATAGCAGGGGCTTAGGGAGTTGCTCAACTCTTTTGACGTGTTTGTAGCTCATTAAAATGGCTCAGGGGCTGACATGCTCTTTAATCTGTGGGAAAACATGGGATTTGCTTTCTTCTGAAGCAGGTGTCTGGGGACAGAGAACACTGACTTGGGTTGGCTCTGAAGAGGTGACAGGATGCCATTTAATCAAATTGTGTTGCATTTACAGAAGGAGCTATTGAAATACAAACAAGAGGCTCGAAACCTACAGGGAATAAAGGTGAGGAAAGGGGCGTTTGATCAAATATAAATAGTAAAGCTTTAGAGCCTGCTGCAGCCCATGAGCAGGGCCAGCAGCAGCCATACACATCTGAGGAATCTGGGATTGTGGAAGGAGTTGTGTGAGGGGACTTGGAGCTGGGGGATCTTGTGTGTGGTTTGGTTTTGGCTCTGCAGTTAAGGCAGGCACAAGGAGTTAGGTCTGCTGGGTCCTGTCTCTGTAGGATTGTGGTCAATGTCCACTCTTGTCTGTTTTCCCTAAACAAATCACGAGGCTTTGGTTCTTATGGCTTTTTTTTCCCCCTGCCCTTTGTCTTGAGATTGGGCCAATGAACCCATTCTTGACAGCAGAGGTATCCTTGTCCTCTTCAGCTGCAGCACTTTTCCCAGCTTTGGCTCCTGTTTGCTCAGTTTGTCCCTCTGGAGTTCTGCACACTCCTGAGCAGAGGGGGTTTTAGAGCTGCCCATCAGGCTCCTGGAGGAAGCAAACAGCAGCAGCAGTCCAAGGTAGAGTCTCTGCTTCTGAGTAACCCTGAGTGAAAGGTGCAGAATTAGCCCTGACTTTGGCCTCTTCAGAGAGGATTTCAGTGCACACCTGGGTCACATGGAGAGCTTAAGTTTCCTTGTGTCCTCGCCTGACGTTGGCCTCTTCTTGCCCTCTTATGCACAGCTAGAGACATCAGCTGTGAGCCACTGGAAAGAGCCTCCAGAGGCACTCCTGTGTTCTTCCCAAGAGCAAATTGTCAGGTCACTTCTGGAGCAGGTAGAAGCACAGACATCCCTCTGTCCCAGAAGGCTGGAATGTTGGCAGGGAAATCACTTCTGGCTAAGGAAAAGACAGAAGGGCTGAGAGCCCCTTGGATGTCTGTGCACCTCCTGCTCTCCTGGGCCCTTGGCAACACTTGGGCTCTGTGCCCCCACTATGTTACGGCCACTGGTCCAGGTCGGTCACTCCCCAGGGAAGGGTCCCTGCCTCTGTCTCACACCTTCTCACAGGTAACATCTTCTCCTAGGATGCTTTACAGCAAAGGCTGATTCAACAGGATGCTTCAGTTCTTCAGCTAAAGCAGGAACTGCTGAGAGCAAACATGGACAAGGAGGAGTTGCACAACCAGAACGTGAGTCACGGTTTTGCTCAGGGTTGGATTATTTTAGGAGGAGGTTGGTGGCCCTGAGGGCACCAGCAGCTCCAGGGCAGAGTTGGTGGTTGCAGCACAGTTCCTGGGGTCGTGGGATAGTGAGCAACCAGTCAAAGGTCTTTGGACAGTAAGAGCTGCACAGGGTTGGAGCCAGCTGTGAGACTCGCTGGAGCTCCCTGTTCTTCACTCACTTCCTGCCCTCCAAGACCTTCAGCTGGAACAGGGAGGGGCTTCCCATGGTGTTTTCAGTACAGCTGCATTCTTCCTTCCTCACTGTGCTCCCTACACCAGCAAGTGGCACTTTGGCAGGTGGAGCTGCCATGTAGAGTCTGGAGAGTGAAGGGCAAGGAAGGAACTGGCCTGTCCAGAAGGTCACCACCCTTAGCCACTGTCCCTTGAACTCTGCAGATATTTGGTCTCGGGTCACCCTTAGCACAAGGGGCAAAGAGGTTGTCACCGGCTCTCCAGGAACACCAACCTCACACCTATGTGTTATCTGTGCAGGTTGACCTTCAGAGGAAGGTTGAAGAGAGGAACCAGCTACTGGCAGAATACAAAGTAATGGAACCTCTCTTCATCGGGGGCTTTGTTGGGGGCAGCATCTGGTGGCTCTTCAGTTCTGTGACTGCTGTCTCCCTGGCACTCGGCCATGTCTGGGAATGTCCCTGTGGATAGTGAAGAAGTTGCAATAGCCATGGATGTTTGTAATGGGATGGAGGGGTCATATGTTCCTTGTGTTCTGCCCACAGCTTTTCACAGTACATTTTTTTATTGTCATGGTTTTTCAGTGATGGCTTGCTGAGTGTCTAACACTTGTGCAGAAGCCTATCAGGTTGTGTTGTGTTGTCCACTGATCCCTTGGGAATCTGTTTTCTCTGGGGCAGTTGTCTGGCCCCAGCAGTGGATCTTTGGGCAGGGGGACTCCAGGCAACAACAACCTGACCGATCTTCTCAAAACAAGCTTTGGTGCTCAGCTCTAACACTGAGCTATGAGTGCACACACTGTGTAAGTCATTGTAGAGGAACCTGATCCTGGCAGGCGACACAACCTTCCCTGCCATGGGGAGATGGTTGTGAGCCTTGCTGGCTCTCCTGTTGATTCTCTTGATCACTGTGTTGCAGAAGGAACTGGGCCAGAAGGACCGGCATTTACAGCAGCACCAGAGCAAGCTGGATGAAATGCTGAGGCAGCTCTCCGAGGCCAGCTACCAGCAGGTGTGGGGCAAGGGGCTGCACTGGTGCCCTGAGAGCTGGCACTTGGTGGCTCAGCGTGTGCTGACTCTTCCACTCCTCTCACAGGTGGGGTTGGAGCGGGAGCTGGAGCACAAGGAGGCTCTGCTGGCTCACTGCATGAAGAGAGAAGCTGAGGAGGTATGGGAGGCCTTGGCTGTTGGGGTGATGTTTGTCTGGCACCCTGTAGCCAGATCTCCAGAAACCATCCACTCCATCCCAGAGAGGCTCACTGTCAGTGCCCTAACCAAGCCAGCCAGGCTCCACAAAGCACCCAGCTCACCCAAGCAGTGAGCACTCTGGCTTCGTCTCTTGGATCAAAGTCCTAAGGGATGAAGCAGTGAGGAGAGCACGAGTGAGTGGAAGCCAGAGACTCTTGGCTTCAGCTCTGACACTGGCTGATAGTTAGACCACAGCTTAGCTCCTTATTCCCTCCTTTCCCTGTTGATGTGGAAAGCTTTCAGGCCTTCTCATCATCTTGAAGTTGGCAAATGGGGATCTTTGGGGTGTTCCCAACACGTTTCTCATGTCTCACGCCTCTTCCCCTGGACAGGTGATGGCTTACAGTGGTCACAGTGCTCAGAGCAATGGCTTCCTCCAGACAGCAGGGAAAGGAGCTGCTTCCACAGCCCACCGAGGGGTGAGTGCACCTAAGGGAGATTTTCCCAGCCAGATGCAGATGAGGGTTCCAGGTACCCTGGAAGCTGTTACCTCGTTAAGAGATATTCCCCATTTCGAAGACCTGTGGCTTTAGATGGGCAGCCAGCAGGCTGGAGTGAGTTTGACTTGTGGTCTCTTGGGCAGACAAATGACCTGCAGCTGGTTCGTGATGCCCTTCGCAGCCTCAGGAACAGTTTCAGTGGCCACGATCCACAGCACCACACCATCGACAGCCTGGAGCAGGGCATCTCCAGCCTGATGGAGCGGCTGCACCGCATGGAGACACAGAAGAGGCAAGAGAGAAGGGTAAAGGCTTCCCAGGGCATTTGGCCCTTCTGCCCCTCACATACAACCCCGAGCTAAGCAGCACTGAGAGCTCCAGCTGGGAAGTGACACTTTGTCCTCATTCTTTTGGCTTTGCACCCTAGATCCGAGGAGTATCACCGGTGAGCAGAGCAACAAATGAGTGCAGAGACTCCTGGCCTCCCAAATCCAGTGAGTAACCTAAAGGGAGGTTGTAGTGAGGCTGGTGTTGGTCTCTTCTCCCCAATTGCTGATGACAGGACGAGAGGAAATGGCCTCAAGTTCCATCAGGGGAAGTTTAGGTTGGAGATTAGGAAGAAGTTCTTTACTGGGAGGGTGGTTGGGCACTGAAATGAGCTGCCCAGGGAGGTGGTGGAGTCACCGTCCCTGGGGGTGTTCAAAAAACGGGTTGATGAGGCACTTGAGGCCATGGTCTGATGGTTAGGAATATGATGGGATAAAGGTTGGACTTGATGACCCTGGAGGTCCCTTCCAACCAGAATGATTCCATGATTCTAAGTGCCTTTCAGCTCCTGGGCTCCCAGTGCAAAATCCATCGCTCAGGTTTCCTGACTGGGGTCCAGGGTATTGCATTCCCTTAGGAATCTGCTACCTCCAGCTTCTTATTCCCTTTACCAGACCTCACTTTCCTCCCTGTAACCGTTTGCTGCCCAGATTAGAGTTCACTGCACAGGAGAGGGGGCAGAGATGATCTGTGGCTGCTTGTTTGTGAAGCACCATCACACTGGGAGCCTGTCTGCAGTGTAAATAACCACTACAAACAGTTGTCTCTGGGATGAGTGGGAAATTTGCTGAGGTTTCAGCTTCCCTGCTGGTTTGCTCCATCTGGTGGACACAGATAACTGTACAGTTGCCTCCTCCCGTGTCCCCCCCCTTGGTCTCCACCTCCTTTCATGGATGTGTATCAACACAGTCCTTTCTGACCCCGTGTTTCCTGGCTCCAGCTGCAGCAGCTCCACATTTGCTCCACATTGGGCTGTTTTTTCCCAATGTTTGTTGTAAACGCCACCTAAAAAGTCCATGAGGTTGTAGGGCACTGTAGGTACTGGGGAAAGACAGAGGCTCCCACCTTTCAGCTGCATTGTAGTGTCCAGCAGCAGGGCAGCCTGGAGGTACAAGATGCAGAGGAAGGTAGGAGAGGAATTTAGAAGGCTGAAGTGGGTTGTGGGGAGGATTTTCTGAGTTCTCCCTCCTCTCCCATAAACTACAAGTTTTAGAGCAGCCACGGTCATGTGTTCCCTGTGTGCAACCTTGCCTCTCCCTTTTTGCAGACTCCATCCCTCCCCACTGCAGCAGGAAAACAGAGTTGTGCAGCCACAAATATCCAATGCCTCGGGTGCAGAGCTCTAACAGGTGGCCTCGAACACTTGTGGAATTGGAAACCCTTTAAATGGGTGTTCATAGTGCTTTCTGCATGCTGGGAATCTTAACATTGTAGAGTCACTCGGTGTGAACCTTCCAGAAGCTGAAGCAGAGGCACAGCACGTTACAGGGAAGCAGGAAACAAGGCAGCAGCCTGAGAGAGAAACACAAATGAGCAAGAAAAATCCATGCACAAACACCTATCCTGTTCAGATAGAATGGGAAGGTGGGGAGGAGACAAACAGCCTTTTGCCTTGGTGATGCTCAGTCACTTCATGCTGCCCTGCCCATCAGCCAGTGAAGGCAGGTGCCAGCATAGGATGGGGAACTGTTCAGTCATCTTCTCTTCCAGCAAGATTTTCCTGACACTGCCGAGGCAGCAAATGGTGTCAGTGGAGTTAGATGGTGGCAGCAAGCCCCTGTGTGGATGGGACAGTAACCCTGGAGGACAGTGCTAGGCAAATCTTCCATGCTAACGGCACAGTTGGATGGTGACCCTACCTTAAAATGCAACGGGAATACCTGGCCCTTCCCAACAGGGATGTTCAGCTGCCCTCCTAAGAACCTCTTCCCATCACTAGGTTCTCTGCTGTGGTGGGAGGCAGGCTGTGCCCAGTGACCATGCTCCTTTCCTTGCAGAACTGCCTCACTCTCACAGCACCCCCGTGATGAGCACCAGTGCCTGCACCAAAGTGTTGTACTTCACCGACCGCTCCCTCACACCCTTCATGGTCAACATACCAAAGAGGTGAGGGCTGGCTCTGCCTTGCCAACACTGAGCTGGGGAGGGGCTTCTTCCCTTCAGCACTGGTCACTGCTGGCACAGGTTCCCTCTGTGGTAGCTCAGACATTGGACTCCGTAGCATTTTCTGGGGGAAATTGTCTAAATGCCCGATGAGTTTGTTTTGAGCCAGGCAGTTCTACTGTGGGACCTAGTGCAGGATGCTCCTGTCAAAGCAGCTATGGGTGTCCATGCACAAGGGGAAGTTAAAGAGCCTGTTTTGAGGTGGTTCTCTGTAAATCAGGAGGCAATTCCTCCTCTGGAGAAGACCTTGGGATTGATGGGTGTGTTCCCAGCAGGGCACACTCCTGATATTCCTATGGCCAGGTGCTATGTGCCAGCTAGACCTGTGCTGTGTGGGAACACCTGAGCTGAATCCTGGCATGGTGTGCTGTGGGACAGTGCCAAACTCTTCCCTTGCAGGCTAGGGGAAGTGACCCTGAAGGATTTTAAGGTCGCTATTGATCGTGAAGGAACCCACCGGTACCACTTCAAAGCCCTGGATCCAGAGTTTGGCACAGTCAAGGAGGAGGTGAGTGTGGGATTTCCCTATCGGCTGCTTTGGGTTCAGTATTGCCCCACAACCCTGGAGACCATGGTCGCATCCCTTCTGAACTGCTGGAGTCTTTGAGCTTGCCCTGCCCAGGCTGTCTGTTCTCTCAACTGTAGATTAAGCTCCTCTTGTAAGGTGCTAAGGTGGGATGTTCCCATCCCCAGCCAGAGCAACTACAGGAGTGTGATTGCAATTGCCCAGGGGTTGCAGAGCCCCTGGGGAAGGAGCTGGACACTGCCCAGGGAACACTGGGCAAAAACCCAGAGCAGCTCTCGAGTGGCTTTATAAACCCTGTTGCAATGAGAGACACTTTAGGCAAATGTAGTTTATTCAGAAAACATTCTTTCAAAGGTTTTTCAGAGGTAACTGAAAATCTTTGCGTGCTGCAGCACAGCCTTGCTCTGCTCGGGCTGGTGTTGGTGTGGATTGGATTCATCAAAGGTTATTGACACAGTTCCTGTTTCAGAAATTGATGAAGGGTTGGGTTGCCCTCTCTGGGAACAGCCAACTGCCTGGGCTGGAGAAGCAGGTGAAGATTGTAGTCTGGATCAGAAAAGGCAAATTTCCTGCCTTTATTTTACCTTTCCTGTCAAAAACACAGCCACGTTAGTCTGGACAGTTACTGCTTAAAGAAGGGTTTTTAACCTAAAACCTGTTCTCTGGGCTGTGCAGTGAACTCTGAGTTGACTTGATGCTACTCACACTGCACAAGAGTGGTGTCCAAACTCCAGTCACGACTGGACTCCTTTTTTTTGTAGGTATTCCATGATGATGACATCATTCCTGGTTGGGAGGGGAAAATTGTGGCCTGGGTGGAAGAAGACCATGGGGAGAATTAATCGAGCTTTTAAGTGTTGTCACTATGGAAACCTGCAAGTGGCTGCTGAGCTCAAAGAACAACCAAAAAGCATGTGTGCTGGAAGGAGTCCGAGTCAAGCTGCCAAAAAAAGGGGCTTCTCTGCAAACAGCAGGTGATGGGTGTTGTGTGCATGGGCGCCTGGCATCTGACCTCCCATGGCCAAGTGCAGAGAGTCTTCTGAGACTGAAATGACAGACCTGTGGGAAGGAAACACCTTGCTTTGTCCTGTCAACTAAACCTTGAAGGCCTTAATGATGCATCGCTCCCTTTCCCAGCGTCCCCATTCCTGCAGCACATGCTGCAGACTGATCTGGGGGCTTCAGGTCTGCTGTTACACAAACCTGCACTGATGGCAAGAACATGAAGCTTTGCCTTCATGGGTCAGCAGAAGCCACTAGATTGTGTGAGCTGAAGGTCTGAGCAGCTTTGGTCCTGGAGCTGCACGTGTTGCAGAAGCAGAGTGAACTCCTGGACGTTCCAGACCTGACCCAGAGCAGGAAGAGTCTTCTGGAGGTTTTGTGTGTGCTCTAAAGCTTGGCAAGGCTCCTGTTCCCCTAAACTCCAGCTTCCATTTCCTATCTCTGCTGTTCCCACTTGCTCTCCCAATCCGTACTTGCTCCCAAGGCCCTCTGGGTTTGCTTTGTTGCCATGGGGACTGTAGGATCTTGGTGCTTGCTTATTTGCTGAAGGATTTCACATGTGGAGGAGCTGGAATCAGCTGCTTCCCTGAGGTACCTGCAACCCCTCTCCTCGTTGAGCCTCTTTCCCTGCATTCCTGCCCTCTTTCAGCAAGGCAGACAGTTTGTCACCTCCTGTGCATGGGTGTCACAGCGTGCTGCTGTCCTGTCATTGCCAGGGCCACCAAACCACACCAGTAGGATAACCCCATCAGCTACACCCCCAGTTCCCTGGGGTGCCTGCTCCTGGGGTGTCTGAGGGCTCGGGGAATAAACGACTGCTTGGGAAAAAGCCCTAAAATCCCTAAGGGTGGTTTTTAATTTTTGCTTGTTTGCTTCTGCATTGCCTGTCTCTGCCCTCCTGCTGCCAGTCCCCGGGTGCTGGCTGTGATGTGCAGCAGGCACTGGTGACTGAGAAGGTCCAATGGCAAGTCAAGGCTCTGCTCATTCTCGGTGTACGTGGCCCTTCCATGGACCTCTGTGTCTGTGCTGTGCATGAGGCTGGGAGAGGGGGGAACCTGGTTTTACTGTTTTATATTAACATGTCCTTTTGTAAACATGTTCCTGTTCTTGGAATGATTTTGTACCGGTTTACATTTGTCTGAGGACTGTGGATATTTTTATACTTAGTGCAAGTGCTCTCTGTATATTTCTGCACGCATTATACTGTGTTTTACTCATTTTCCAGTGGATGCTGAAATGTTTTGTATCGTTTCCTGTCAACACTGGGCTCATAACTTTATTTTACTATTGAAATCCAACTAGTTCCTACTGGGTTTTATATTTTGGCCAGCTTTAATAAGCAGCAACAATACTATTTATTTGCTCACTGCTTCACTGTCCAAGAAGTAGCTCAAGGCTCTTACGTGGTTCTGTGCCACATTGGCACAACAGAATCACAGAGGCACAACACAAGATTCCTCCTCTTCTCATTGTGGTGACTTTCTCCTTCCAGACAGCAGCAGGAAAGTTCATTGATTGAACAAGTTCACCAGTGGGCAGCGAGGTAGGGAATAGCTGTCTTTTGTGAAAGAAACCAAGATTTTCTTCCTCCCTGCAAATAGTTTCTCTGTTGCACAATCTCTGGTGAGTTGGTGAAGAGAGCATGGGGTTGTTATGCTGAAATCAATTGCGTTTGAATTGCAAATTTTTCTCAAGTGTTCCTTTCTTCAGGTTTTACTCGTTGATTTTATTCCAGCAAGAGCCACACAACAATTTTCAAGGTGTGTGGTTGCCAGTTCCGTATCCCTCTCTGCTGCTCACAGATAAGCAGACGCAGGAGGCTGTTAATGTGATCAGAGCTTCTAAGGGAGAAGTCTTCAATCCAGCCTTGCCCATAGCTGTCCAGTTTTCCCATGGGGAAAACTGTTAGCTGATAGAGGAAACAGCCTGCTCTTGGATCAGATAACCACCCACGGCCACATCTAACCCTCTGTCTCACCCAGCACTTGGCAGAAGTTGCCATCACCATCCCTGCCCACAGCTCCTGGTGTGTCCCCACATAGAATCATAGAATCATTCTGGTTGGAAGGGACCTCCAGGGTCATCAAGTCCATCCTTTATCCCATCATATTCCTAACCATCAGACCATCAGACCATGGCCTCAAGTGCCTCATCAACCCGTTTTTTGAACACCC
>VZRW01012970.1:457-20928 GCA_013398125.1 Aegotheles bennettii
AGCAGACTTCCCTAAGAGGAAGGTCTGTCTGGCACACTGGACCCTCTGTTCCTCTCAGAAGGGAGTCACATACAACTATAACCCACCCTTTCTTCCTGGTGGAGGTGGCCATGGTATGAGGGACAGGCCTTTCTGACCTCAGCAACATCCCCATCATCCAGTGACCGGCCTTCCTCATCTGGAGCCTCATACCCATCATACAGAGGCATCTGGGAAGGTGAGAAAGGCACAGAGCAGGTTCGCCTGCAGCCCCAAGCGTGGCCTCACCTCCATTCACTCCTTTCGTTTAAGCCCCTGCCGTCTGCCTGGCAGGGNATGGTCCACCTGCTCACACCTCACACAGCTGTCCCCAGTGCTGCCATCCATTCCCTTGGAAAGGCCGGGGCACTCCCTGCAGATGGAGACCTGGACGGCTATGTGTTTTTGTGGGAGCTCTGTCTGAGTTGCCACATCCATTCTGGCAAGCGCAGAGGACAGAGCTTTCCCCCGGGTGGTTACCATAGCTAAGCTCCTTCTGAGAGGGTGATGACCACCTGCTGAACTCGCCTCTGGAGCTGGCAGGGTCACTACACTGGCTGCACCCCACGCTCTGGTCACAGCACCCCTGGTCGCTTGTGCTCCCCAGGCAGCTTTTCATAGGCGTGAGGGTGGTCACGGTTGCTCTGGCAAGGCCCAGGCCTCATCAGCCGCTCCCACCAGAACTGCTGGCTCCCAGTGGGTCTCTCCATTGCCCTGGCATTTCCCTGGCTGAGGAAAAGCCCCTGTGTGCCAAGATCTGCTGCTCCGCTGTGGGTCGGGCCAGCTCCGGAGCAGCTTCCCTCAGTGACTCCAGATACAAAACAGAGTTTCAGGAGTTCTAAAGTTTCTAAGACAAAGAATAGCTAGAGAATCATCATTAAAGTAACTGTTTCTGCTACTTCCAGAGCACTCTGAAATTCAGTAAACTCTAAAACCTCCACACTAGTATGATTGTTTAGCAGATCTTGGCTACCTTTCCAATGCACTGCTGGTATCAGCTGTCCTTGGTGTCGTAGCCAGCACAGCTAGAAACTCTGAAGGATGCCAGGGCTGACAACTGTACCACTACTTTCCCAGCTTGCTCAGGAATAAAAGGTTTGGGTTGCTGTCCCTTATAGTGGTGGCTCTGGAACTTTCCTTCTGAAATTTTCCTACTGCTGTCCCACATCCAGCCAAAGTTTCTGTATGACTAAAAATACTAACATAAGTATCATATTAAATCAAGTTCATATGTGGCCAGCAACTCCCTTCATACACAATCCATTTAAGAACTGCTGCTCTATGATGTAAAGAATGAAATAGCTTTTTTGGCTCTTAACTAACAAGAGCTGAATAACTTCCCTCTCGTCTTCTAGTCTTCCACAGAAGGTTAAACTTTCAGTTCAGTTTGAGCTTTAAGCAGCATCATTACAGACAGACTGTCGAACATTCTGACTCCTCCAGAGTTCGTGTCTGCATTTGTGACTACCTCTAGTAAGTCTCAAATTCTGCAGTATGCTCCATTACAGCTTCAGACACTGACCTTGCCACTAAAACCCAGGTAGCAAGAAAAAGAACACAGCGAGTGTAGTACTACACAAATAATGAACCATCGCACAGATCATTACATAAAAGATTATTATCTAAGGACTGCAAAAGAGGACTGGAACACTCCTTTATCCTCCATTCTTTCTTTCTACTGACAAGTAAGACATTAGAGAAGTTCAAGAGACAGACATCAATTTAACTCAACTGGCAACTGCAATACATTTCCCATGACCATCAACCACCTTCTTGTTACTAAGTCAAAAATTCAAGACTTTTTTTCTTAATAAAAAATTGACTACTCTGGCTACAAGTGCTCAGTGTTAAGCTAGACATCAAAAGTTAAGGGTTGGGAGGAGTAGGAAAATAAGCATTTTACACATCTTTAGAAGAAAGATCTTTTGAATCAGGGGAAGAAGTGCCAGAGCAAGTTTTTCCCACAACATGATAATTTAGAAATTAAGTAGGACTAAGGCTACAGCTTACTCCTAGCTTCTTCATTATCGCACACTCCTATTTTTTAATTAAAACATATTCTGCCTGATTAACACCAAGAGACAATTCCAACTCAGAGGCTTGATGGGCAGGCCACCGTATGAAAAAGCATCCACATTACATTTGAGTGATAAACCAATTTCAGAAGAGTTATGAAAAACCAGACTTCCAGAACAATTTGTACTGTTGAATGCACAAAATCATTCCTTATAGACAACATCTGACAGAGAACAAGTACTTTTGTGGCTGCAAAGCTGAACGTGAGAACAGTCAACTTGGACTTTTCTCCACTTCGATTTTCCCCACTTGTGAAAACCATGTTGCATTTCAAAAAACAGTTGTGAATTAAAAACCAGAAGAAAATGTTTTTACTGTACTGTTTCTGGTCCTCTGTTATGATTGTTTCTTTTTTTAATAGCTATACAACATGAAAGATCAGTGTTTGCCTAGCCATACCAAGTTTCGTTCAGCCATTGCAAAAAAGAAGGTGGAGTTAGTTAGTATTGCTATCAAGCACTTCAGACTTTGAAAGAGCTCGTGCTTAAATCAGTGGTAATATTACATTATAATCCAAGTCCATCTATCACTTTGAGTAGACCTACTAAAGGAAGATGCCAGATGAAACATCGGAATGGACACTACTCCCATTTCATGACAAATTCTACATGAAGCCAAGAAAGCATCATCACACCACTCTCTTAGCAATATAGGTTCAATGCCAGTAAGAGTGAGCAATGAAAACGATAACTTAAGGCAGCAAAACTGATTAGAATTATGCCATTAATCAAGTTTTAATAGGGTCAAACAGAATATTTTACATATTTGTTGGTCAGTTCTATTGCATCAGTAAATCTATGTATAAAACCTTGCATTTTGCTTTAACAAGGAAAAGGAAAAAAAAAATCAATTCCTACTATGTGATTCTTCCCTTTCTATTTTTTCCATCTACCACGACAAAGTAAGAAAAGCTATTTATATTTCTTTTCAGCACAGTTTAGCAGAATCCATAGTCCAAAATAAGGGAAAGTAAGAGGAAAAATATGAACATACAAATTCATTAACACAATTAGAAGTGCACATACAAAATTTATAATTTAGCAGCTACATTAATGCAATGGTGTATGAACAGAATAAACAAATGTTCTCCACAAGTACCTTCTGAAAGCTACTAAAGCTAACTTGGAAAACATAAAGAGTGAATGCAGTTCGTAATATTTCAACCATATTCTCACTTGGAGGGGGAGGGATGAATACAAACATGAAGTTATGCCAGAAAAAGATACACATGCCCTCAGGTTCAGACTCAATTCCAATTTACCGTGCTCTAGATTCCTATTACAGATAGAGTCTCACAAATGAAGTAGACACATGAAGGAAACATGAAAAAAATGTACAATTATTTCACGCTCATTTGCAAGGTCAACATACACTTGATTTTTTTAATTCCTAGCTGTACTGTGAATGCATTTTTTAAGAAAAATCCTAGTATATTTTGAACCTGGGATTTGAGAGAAGGGGAAAAAAAAAGACTGCACTACATTTTATCTTATGAAACCAAATCTTGGTTTCATAAGATCAAATTTTAGTCCCAGAGAATTTAATATCATTACAGGATTTCTCCCCAAGTATGTAGAAGATCAACATTTGGAAACTACCTTAAGGAAATAACTCACTATCTCCAGACCCTGCATAAGTTTATTTTTTTACTATACAACTTCAAAGAAAAACTAACGCATTAGTTATCTTCCCAAATATAACATTCAAAACAATTTAGTACTTAATCTGATGAGCTTTGTTTCCATCCTTGTAGCCTAGGAAAAGAAATTCTCTTCCAACAATCACCATTTCCACTGATGTGCTACATGAAATACTTCTCATCAACCAGAAGATATGCAGTTCTTTTGCATATTAAAGAGCAGAACACACAAATATACAACTACTGGCATGAGAAATAGCTTCTTACCTACTTCTGGATATTTTCAAAACTATCCATTTTCCAAGTCACTACCCCAGTAAGCAGGCTATAACACACACGGCCCCACGCCATGGTCACACTGCATCTTCACACCCAGGCAACAAATTTCCCGGGAGATTTTTAGAATGATGAAGCTAAATGCCTTCTATTCTTCCATCCCTCACCTCCTAATTATGCTGCACCTTTAATCCCTCCATAATTAAAGTGGTTATACATTGCCCTTCTGAGAAGAAATAGTAAAATATAATAATGGCAACCCACATTATCATTGACAGACATTTCTAATTGCATCATTGTACCAGTGATAACACATAATATGAACTTGTTTACTAATCATAACAACTGCCCATCATCTGTCAGTTCTCCATTCACATTAGCCACAGGGTTTAATTTAAAAGCAGAGCAGCACACATTCAAATACTATTGACCTAAACATTTCAACCAAGAGATCCCTCCAGACAACGAAAAATATGAAGCCATCAGAAATCCTTAGGAACTGAAGAAACTAGATACCCAAGCCTCAGGAACAAGCACTCTGGAAAGTAGATTTCAGGAAAAAAGGACTTCAAAAAGGGCTTCTCCTTTTCCAATTTCATTTCTTACTGCAGTTAGTTATTTCCCACCCATGCAGCAATTATAAACTATTTTACACTTCGGCATGAAATTCCCATCCTGCTGCAGAAGTCTAGAATGTGTATGCCAATAAAGCAGGAAAGACAAGGGGTGGTATACTTTAAGTCCACCCAAAGAGAGATAAAACTGGGTAAGTATCCCAGTTTTTAACTGCAATTCTGACTTTCATGGAAGGATTACTGATGATCAAATTAGTGATGAAGAAAAGAGCAACATTTACATCTACTGTGATCAAGCAAAAGACGATTCCAAGCCAGCAACTGGAACTTAAAAGGCAAGTCAATCCCCACTGTGCTTAATTCAAACTAGTCTGCTGAAAAAAGAGCAAGCCCTGCTTTCCTCCCACACCTGCCTTTTATTAAATCTAGGGTTTGCATAACCACACCATGAGTCCAATTAGTAACTGACCCAAAAAGCCTAACTCTGCAAGATATCTGGGGGATTTTTTTCTAATTACATCAGCTTGCTCACTGACCTTCAATACCAAGTCCTCACCTATGAAGGAAAATGCAGGAAGAAAAGAGGAAGCATGCTGCCTACTGTCAGAGGAGATGCAGCAGAATGTAAGACTATACATTCAGTCACAGGCTTTCTAAACTAAGACCCCTTTAAAAGTAAGGGTGATAACATCATTTTTATTTATATATTTCTCTTAGTGTCAAAAAGACGTATCAAAAAACACATGCAAGCATGGTTTAATGCTCACAACAGCACATTCTGGTAGCAAAATTCATTCATGTGGGTCACATTTTATAAATTAGTCTGCCTTGGAGTCACAGTTTTGGTGGCTGTTTTCTTCTGAAAGAATCAGCCAGTGAAGACAAAAGGTTTGGAGAGGGGGCAGGGGCAAATCATTTTTAAAAACATTAACCATGCCACATACCACTAGGCAACCAAATAAAAGCGAAGACACACAGTTAAGTCAGTAAATAAGTTATGGTCCAGACAGTGACTATGTCAGCAGTTCACGTTCAGAACTGAAAGAAATATTTACAGGATGTGGTCTTCTTAACTGGAGGACACGCTTCCTCAGCAAGAGCTGTGCTTGTTTTTGCAACACAGAGTCAACTGCCTACAAGACGATGCTTCACATTTATAATAAGGCTTGAGGGAATGGGACCAAAGTATACAAAACACATCACACACACACCCCCAACATGGTAGGTTAAATATATTTTTACACTTACTTTCTTTTAACCAAAAAAACTTATTAATTGCAAAAGTGACCAACACATGAAGATGCCTAGTCAAGAAGTGCTCGTGATACATAATTTCAGTTGTTCAGCTGGGACTAATTGCAATCTTAATTTTTTTTTTTAAGATGCAATTCGAACACTGAACACTAAATTGACTTGTAAAAAGAAAAAAAATTGAGACCTGAGGGCCACTGACCTAGCTGAATCTTTTGTCTGTCCCCGTGCTCTTAAAAAGTAACTGAAGATTCACAATATGCACCTCAAACTTCCTATAGCATCAGAAGCTGCCACTTTATAGTAGATAATGTCCATTATTTGGAGCAGGATGCACTCTACTTCCAATCTTAAGGACAATTTCTCCCACATGACGTCCATATAAGATAGTTCCTGTTAATCCCTAGGTATCTGAACATGAAGCAAGTCTAATAACTGGTATGGATGAAACCAGTCTCTGCAGTGCACACAAACTTCTTGTCCAAATTCCTCTTCTGCTGCCCTTCCTACTAACTGATTAACTAAAACCCATGCATATCACACACCTGAAAACCACACCTAACAGTAACTCCTGATAGGAAGAAATAGAAACAGCTTGGTGGTTGTTTTTGGTTCTTTTTTAAATCTTCCATGATGCTGTCTTCCGTGCTGTTCCCAAGTTAACATTACCAGGGTCTTGGAAAGCCAAAGAAGGGACACATTCAGAAAGAAACCATGAGAAGGGATGAAAAAAACATTAACAGCCATTATACTTTTAAAAGTTACATCAGTTATATGCCATGGTTAATTAACTCACACAGATTAGACTTAAGTTGCGAAGTACCAAAAAAAAAAAACAGACAACTGTTTAATGGAGAGGTAACGAAAGAGGTACTGGGTAAAACCAAGCAGTAGGTTCTACAATGCTATCAACAGCACAGAAACATTTTAGCAGGAAATTTGGAATGAACTCCAAAGGGGGGCAGGGGAAATAATCAGTAGAGTCCATATAAACTTGTCTATTGAAATGTGAAATGGCAGGGGCTTTGATGAGCATGTAAATTGGTCAAAGAGTGAGAAAAGCCAACGTTTTAACTGTTGCAAGTATACTGCAATTTGCCACTATTTACAAGTTCTAAACAGCAAAAACCAACGTTGTATTAAGATTAGGTTTTATGGAATTGCATCACCACTATGACAGTAGCAAGTTCAACCTGAACACAGCTGCATGAACTGATTTTCAAGTTCATTTGAAAATGAATTCCTGTTACTAAGGATGGCAAAGACTGAACTGGGTGTAAGCTGTAACTTCACTTTCAGTTTTCACACTGACAATGTCAGCAAACCAGGCCAGACTCCAGAGAAATAACAGATAACTCTAAGGTGGGGGTAGGTGGACTCCCATAGGTATTTGCTGTGGAACACTTGAAGTACATTTCAGAAACACAACAGGACAGAAGGAAAACATAGACCTGACAGCACATTTATTTGTGCTACTATTTCTGGTATTTCCGACAATTCAATACCTACAGAAGAGAACTGAAGCTGCTGCTGTCTGGGAGATTAGCAGAAACACTGGAATGAATGGTGCTTGAGCGGGTCAGGCAGGCCTTCCTTTGGCTAGCAGTACCACTACTTGTTAATGAAACACAAAATTTGGTGACTAGAATGAAGACAACCACAACTCACAGAACAATGAAGGCTGAGAAGCAGGACAGCTCCTGTGTACCTGAAGATATTTTCTAGAGATTCTCCCATAACTATCCGAAAGAAGTCTGAGACCAGGCAAACTAACACACATCACTATCAGGGAAGAGAGGTGGACTGTCAGAACAAGTACAAAAGCACACAAGAAGCCATCTGATGTGGACCTAGACACAAGCAAGAAACTCCAGAAGCTGTTTTGGACCATATGCCTCATCTCTCAGCTGATGAGCACATCCTTAGGTGTTGGTATCACCACCATGGGATAACTAAAAGTTTCAGCAAGCAGGAAGGGTAGAATTTAAAAGAGAAAAAAAACCAACAGCATCTCCTCTTTCAATTCAAGAGACAAGAATACATCAAGCTTCTATTCTGCTTCACATCTGAGCTCCTAGTTATCACCAAAAAAAAAAGCACAGATTTGCTGATAATAATGGCCTCTGCTACAGCCAAGCTTCAGATGAAGCTACTTGATTATCAGATATTTGATTTAAATAAATCCATGCCTTCTACAGCTAGGAAAAGAAAACGTTCCCTCTCCCCTCTTTCAGGGATCTATCACTTCTTACACTAGACAGAACAACACTAAGGACCTTATGTAAGATAATTCACTGAAGTTAATTTTTAACTGTATGCCTAATCACAGTGATGGAAGAGAAAAAACAAACAAGAGAAAAATCAACATTCAGAAAAGACAAACAAACCTACTTTAAAGATACATACTTCATTCCTCTGGGTTTAAGAAAGGTATAAAATCAAGGCTTTCAAACTATTTCAGATAAGAAAAATCTTTGCAAAGTGTTAGTTAGAAAATGATCAGATAGAATTACAGCTTCTAGAGAGACATGTATTTTTCTGTCAATGTAATTTTTAATATCTTTGCCTACCAGCTAGGAGGAATCAAAGTGACTACCATCTCCTTTGCAAATATGGAAGTAACACAACAAAACACGCTCTGCCCTGGGCTTGTTTCTTTGTCACACTAAAATCCTGCAACATTTGGAGCTGTTAGTTGTAAATGTTCCCACTTCCTGGCTTGAGAACTTGCTGGAATTTAAGTTTGGGCAAAAGCACAGTTCTTCACTGCTCATTTTTATTTTCATCGACCCTGGTTTTGTATCTGCAATATCAAATAATTACATACAACTCTCACAGTGACATAAAGAAACACATAAGCTACCAGCCCTAAAAAATAAAATAAAATTAAAATAAAATTAAATCCCCACACGAAAAAACGAACAAAAAAACCCCAAACCCCACCAAAAACCTATACTGTGCACAAGCCTAGATATCTGAGAAGGATAACATAATACTCTATTTCCTATACAGCACCCCCACTGATACCCTCCTCGTTTCATTTTTTATCTATGGCATACTTTAAACAAAAGAAAAAAAACAGGGTGCAGGGAAACAAACAGTAGTGAAAATGCCAGAACTTTAAGTCAGCAATTGGTACTTAATACTATCCTCAACACAAGAAGTCCTTTTTAACACCTTAACTCAGGAAAGAAACCAAATTTGAAGAACGTAACTACCACATTCAGTTTTGTGAGAGTGTGATACTTTTATTCATTTGACATATGTTGCTTCCTGAACGGATTCAATGTATTTTAGCATTCCAGAGCAAAACTGCTCTCATCGTGTTTGGCACTTCATGTACAATGCAGCCAGGAAGCCACTCCTTAGACTATGCAGCCATCTGCAGCAAATATCAAAGGTTTTTAAACAACCAAGCTGCAGTGCTGTAAATATGCAGAATTTCAATATACAAGAAAATTCTCATCTATTAAACAGACTTTCCACCCAATTGCCTGCAGATAAATTCAGGCAATCTGCAACATGTAACAGCAGTACAAATGAAAGCAGAAAAGAAAAAAAACCACAACTATTTCTTATCAGAAGATTCCTGGTTACTTAATTATTTTGCTTTCTAAATTGTGTGGTCCATGTACTAAAACAAAACAGCCCCTGATGTCCCGCTTTACATGCACTCCCTCAAAAAAAGTAATTTCCATAATTCCTAGCTAAATGGTGGACAGAAGGATGACCATGAGCCAGCAATGTGCCCTTGTGGCCAAGAAGGCAAATGGCATCCTGGGGTGCATTAGAAGGGGGGTGGTTAGTAGGTCAAGAGAGGTTCTCCTCCCCTCTATTCTGCCTTAGTGAGGCCACACCTGGAGTATTGTGTCCAGTTCTGGGCCCCACAGTTCAAGAAGGACAGGGAACTGCTTGAGAGAGTCCAGCGCAGAGCCACAAAGATGATTAAGGGAGTGGAACATCTCCCTTATGAGGAAAGGCTGAGGAAGCTGGGTCTCTTTAGCTTGGAGAAAAGGAGGCTGAGGAGTGACCTCATTAACGTTTAGGAATATGTGAAGGGTGAGTGTCAGGAGGATGGAGACAGGCTCTTCTCAGTGATCTCCAGTGATAGGACAAGGGGCGACGGGTGCAACTTGGAACACAAGAGGTTCCGGGTGAACATAAGGAAGAACTTTTTCACTGTGAGAGTGACAGAGCACTGGGACAGGCTGCCCAGAGAGGTTGTGGAGTCTCCTTCACTGGAGACATTCAAACCCTGACTGGATGCGTTCCTGTGTGATGTACTCTAGATGACCCTGCTCTGGCAGGGGGGTTGGACTAGATGATCTTTCGAGGTCCCTTCCAACCCCTAGGATTCTGTGATTCTGTGAAAATTAGGATGGATCAAACAAGTCAGAAGAACACAGTAGGCCAAAAACAACATGAGACTTTGAGATACAAAGCAAGCAGGGGCTGGGTACATGGGAGGAGGAAACACCCTCAAAACTCTCTAGCTAATAAGACAGATCAACCATCCAGAAAAAATGCTGCATCAAATCTAGACAGGTTACACAATTCAGTCTGTGATGACAGCAACAAAAGTGGAAACACTTTCACAGATCAGAGTTTAAAAAAAGAGGAGCGCATGGGGATATGCATATTCATTTCCCGTTCTGGGTTTGTTAGATTTCAAAAATAAAGCATTCTACCAAAAAACACACATAAAGATGCACCCTGGCTCTTAAAACACTACACAGTGCCCTAGTGAAAGTTACTACTTGAAGAAATAGCATATACAACCAGACTTCCACTTTACTTTAGAATACTTCTCTCTTAAAGAACCCTCTGTTTGTCCTGTGTTACTCACTTCAACAAGCTGGTTTGGTTTTTGCTTTTACATTTTTTTAGTATAAAATACAGTACTAAAAACAGTACAGTGCAGTTTTAAAAAGAATTTTAACACACCTTTTTCACTGCTATGATAAGGGGTAACTGCTATTTCTATGAAGATCAAAGCTTTTAAAAAAATTATTATTTTCCAGATTCCAGGCATCTTCTCCCTCTAGTTTATACAATTTTTATGGCACATATTAGCTTAACATTATTCACAGCAGTTTTAAGAGTTACCATCCTGGGCAAATAAAGGAATCCCTGAAGTGTATCTCTGTCTATTTTTTTCCGTCTATATTCATTTTACAACTTATACATAAATCCTGATTCATTCCAATTAGTTGTTCACAATAGTGATGCACAAGAATTACTCTTCTTTGCATTAACTGTGGTTCTAACTACAAGACTCTTCACATCTCCCATGTGGCTAAGCACCATTATTCTTGTCCGCTATTTATTCAGCTTTGCTCTCACAATGCGCATTTGATTTTTGCCAACTTTTTACTCCCAACACAGTAATGAAGTGTTTAAGATAATACACTTTGTACTATATTATTTTTCTCTTTACTTAGTGTTGTGTTTGTCTAAACCAATGGATGATGATTAAGGAATAAAAAGAGCTCTTATGTTATTTTTATTTTACTACATCAGGCATTTTGGAAATCAGATAAGCAACTGTTACAACAAAATTAACAGAAGGCTATTCTTGAATGGTTTCCAAAGTATTTTTGCCTCTTTACATAGGGAAGAATGGTAGCTTTCTGCTTACAATAAAAACTGAAGAATTACTTGGAATTAGGTAATTATACTGAAGTACAGTTTAAGTGTTTTTACCAATACAGATACTAACTCATTATCTAAAGTCAAAAACAAGCTTTCCACCTGACAGGAGGTTTAAGTAGAACTAAGATTCTTCCTTCCCATCACAGTGCAAATTAAAGCTTCAAAACTGAATTCAGAGTTGATTTAATAATAACTCAGCTTAAAGTGTTACTTAACTTCTGACATCCTGTGCTTTCCAGCAAGAGAAAGAGGTAAAATACTATTTTGACACTACTGAAGTGAAGAAGTGGGACAGCACCGTGCTGATTTGCTATTAACGTGTTTCTCAGAATAGGAAAATGGAACTGAATAGCACAATGTTGAAATTTCAGAAAATTTTGCAACTGTGATTTCAAGTAATTTAAATTGTCTGGTGTGTACTTCCCTTCAGACTTTTCAAAGATTAAAAACAAATTAATACAAGTCTGGGGAAAATGACTAATATTCTGGTCTCGAGTGAAAGTTATTTCTCTGTAGATATTTCATACTCTGAAGCTGAAATTTAAAACTTTGTCAAGATTTAACACAAATGGAATGATGGGTGATCTATGGATCTAAAATGAGCAAGTATGTATTTGAATTCCATGGAAATAGGCAGGGGCTCACTCCACCTGGGATAGATCAGAGAAAGTTAGCGCTATTTTTAAAAGGAACAAGTTGTTGATTCTTGATCAGTTGGTTTATGTAGTAGGAGAAAACAAGTAGTAAAGAGAATGAGAAAAAAGTATTGATTAAAGACACGTTTCACACCCATACCATAACAATTTCTTTTAACCTGCTCCATTGACAGGGTCATAATCTTTCCCTTGAGGCGTCACAGGCTGCTGTTGCAAAACCAATTCAGTGACACTAATGTCATGAAAGACTACAGGACATTTGAAACCTTGACAATACCTCCCCCACAGATCTCACAGACTTCCCACAGGAAAATCCCACAGAAACGTTTGCCTGCTCCACTGTCTTTCTCTAGTAAGAGCAGCACTGTAAAAAGCACACAGGAATGCCATGATCCTCAGCGCTTCTGCTTTGCTTCAGTAAAGCACAACAAAATAAGCGCCCCTTGAAAAACAGAGTAACTCACCCAAATAAATACAAGCAGAAGAGTAAGTTATTCTCATCTCAGTCTATTAAAAGCTATGTTAAGACTATCTTGCTTTTCTAGTACTTGTTTATATTTTCATTTATTTAGGTAAAAACTCCAGTACTGGACCCAAAGTACTAATGTCTAGACTAAGAATAAAGCACTGGAAGAACAGGACTTTCTAATTGCAACAGAGAGCTCCCTCGACCCCCTCCAAAACCAAGAAAAAAATCAGAAAAAGAGTCTCCTAAAAGAAAAGACACAAGTAAGCTGCACTATCGTTAAACAATAGTATAGTAAAATAGTAAAGCTCTGGTAGTTTCTCCCTCCCCCGTATCAATGTTTCCCATCTTATCCACCAGAATCAGAGCCAGATGGCTTGCCAAATTCAAAGTTCTAATTGATTTCCCCTTCCTGTCACATACCCAGAAAGATGGAAATGCAGAGGCTTAACCATCTTTTTCTCCTCTTCCCACTTAAGATTTGAGTCCCTAACTTAATTAATGCTGCTTTGAAGTTTCCCAACATCCAGATGTGAACAAAAGTGATCTTAAAGTAAAATTCTAGGTTTGTTCCAAATACTATTTTCTAGCATTCTACACTCAATTCCCTCTGCCTGTAATTCCTCCCAGAAGATGTTCTACTAAAGAATTCATTAATTACTTATAATAAATCACCCTGTATAAGCTTACTAAAGCACAACTGAAACAAATGGTATAAAGGCTGGATAGCTATGAATTGGAAGGACATGAACTTTTGAATTTTCTCCCTCAGCAACGAACTTTATTGCCAATCCAAAAAAAATATAGAGCACCTCAGAAATTAAATAACCTGCAGCTCCAGGGTTAACATCACATATGATTATGTGACCAGAAGTAACCCAAAATGAGTATGTTCTCCTAAAAGGAGCTAACTACCAAGCTGACATTCCAGCTCGCCACAGACGAATTTGCCACAGCAAGCAAACGTACCAGCCGCAGGGTATCAGTGCACATCAGCAGCTGTCTGCGTGCTCATCTTCTCCTGCAGGTACACCTACCTAGCAGGCCAAAGGAGAAACTAGGCTAATTTGACACCTGCAACTTACACTCTGTAGCACAAGCATAGAAAATGAGTGTTTACAGAGCATTTAAGTCACAAAAGACTTAAGACTGCTATGGTGCCATACTTTACAGTTTACTTTTACTGAAAATACAGGCCTCAACCTTGTAAATACTTCTGCAGCCAAGCTTTTTTATTTTAACCACAAGCATGCAGAAGCATGTACAGATTATTAAGCATAACGTTTCCACAGACTTAAAAAAAATGTAATTTGCTTTAGTATCATTATTTAAGAGACTTCCAACACCCAGTTTCAAATATAAACCTTCATCCTACCCTCAGAATTACCTGTAAGAACAGACAGAAGACCTGCAGTAACTGGATCAAACTGCTCACAACTGGGTTGACCTTCCAAACTATCATTCCTCCCATCAGGGAGGGTAATGCCAAGATGACTACAGTCACACACATTGGGGAAAAAGCAGCAGTTCTCAAAAAGTTTCTTAGCAGCTTACCAGAAGTCTTCCAGACAAGCCTGGAAACACTTTCCACCATCCAAGCACTTAAGATTGACATCCATAGTCATCCTGGATGACTGAACCTGTGACTGACATTCACAGGCATCTGGCATTGCATTTCAGATGTTTGTTCAGATGTACTGATATAGCTCAAAGCATCCACGCCCTCTCCTCTACTTCAGAAGTGCAATTTTAAGTTCAAGAGAACAAAAAACACTCCTAAAACAAGTATTTCCTTCCTACCTGTTTGTTCCTAGAACAGAAACTTTGCTCACACAGCTGCAGTCTCTCCTACTGAAGTGTGCTATAGTCCAGGACAGTCATACCACTCACTACGTGGGCCATGTCTACGTATCTCTGCTCATTCCACCCCAGACAACTTCATGACAGAGTCTACAAGACCTGAAACACAGCACTGTGCATGTTCAGCTATACAAACTCAGAGAATTCAGTGTGCTTAGAAGACTTTTTTTGTTTGGTGTCGTGGGCTAGACAGTTGCTCTATCACCTGGCCCTACTTGGGAGGGGGAATCGGGAAAGGAAAGGAGACCCGTGGGTTGAAATGAAAACAGATTTAACAGATAATAGTAATGATCAATATTACCCCCAATGCTAATACAAGATACAAAGTTATACTCGGCTTCAGACAGCAGTCACTTCTAGCAGTGAGGGCTGAGTGCCAACACTGAGCACAGCTCCAGCGGGGACCTCAGCAAGTGGAGGAGCAGCCTCAGGCGTGGGACAACTGGCGAGTCAGATGGGACCCTCTTGGGAAGGCAGCCATGGCAGAAACCCTCCTGGAACCTCACAACTTCTCAGTCTATAGTGAGGGTAATGTTTATGGTATGGAATGCTTTGGTTGGGCAGCTTGGGTCAGCTGCCCTGGGCTTTGCCCCTCCTGGCCCACTGCACCTGCATGGCTCAAAACAACCCTTGACCTTGGTCACTATGGAAACCTGCACACCAGAGCATCTCATCTCTTTTGTTCTCACAGAACTGAACTCTGCAGTTTCTCAAAACTACAATTTCTCTGAACAGAAAAGTGATTTTAGAATTCTGCCCCAGCAAACCCAGGACATTTGGGAAGGGAGCTTGTGCATGCAAGGAAATATAAATAAGAGAATATTAAAAAATGTTTGCTTTTAGCAGTTGTTTTACTTTGCATATGTAACATAGCCATATGCTTGCTGAATTCAATTATACAAAAGCATGAAACAGAAGTTTGAGAAGCCATAGTCCTATTTACAAAAGATGAAAGAGTGTCTAACATTGGATATTTAAAAACTGAGAAACTGAAGAGAGTTGTGCATTTTGGAATCATTTAACTTCTTTCTGATAGCTTTGTTCTTAAACAGGGACAGAGGTTGTCCTTACTATCAGAAATAATCTTCAGGGTTTAGCCAGTGACTAATCATTGGATGGATACAGAACAGGGGTAGGCACAAAGCATTCCCCTGCCTTCCTTAAGCAAAGTTGCGTACAAGACTTATCACATAATGTTTTCTTGGCCATGCAAAAAAATAGAAGAGTATGGCCATCCCATTTATTATCTACTGAAGCGGATAACGAGGGGCGGAGAGTACATACTTTCTTATCTAACAAGACAGCCTTCAAACACAAGAAGCTTCAAAGGCTAGGTTACCTTCTGACAGTATTACAACTTCCAGGACAGCCACAGCAGCCAGATTGTTCACACTGACCTCAGACTCTGCTTAATCACCACTTTTTGTTCTCATCTCTAATGATCATTTAGTATCAAGTATCTACAAATTAGTTCCAGACACAGAAAGAACTAATTTACTTTTTACTGATCTACTTTTTAAACTCCCCTAGGGAAGCTAGTCACAAGGCTGATTCCTCCAACATAACTACACTTCAGTTTGGTTTCATTCAGACCAAATGAAGAGGTTTGTTTAGCATTATTTCTCAATTATGCAAAGTCATGATGCATTTTGAAGGGTGGAAGGTGCAATTTAGTGTTGAAACATCATGATGCTGTGTCACCTTCACGGGACATATGCGTGAAACTAAACAGAGTAATAGGTCAAATATCCATACTGAAATTTAAGCATCAGAGAAACAAATAACTTGAAAAGAACCAGTAACTAATGAGGGAGAGAGGCAGAAAAATAATAATCCCAAGATTACCAAATTATAAAAATACTACTGATTCCAGCATAGCAGTATTCACTTTTCCCATTTTTTTCAGACAGAAGATGAGATTTACAAATCTCTCCTAAATCAGCATCCTTAGTTTCAAATCTTAACAGGTATATTGTTTCACTCACAATACCTGAACACTGCATTCTTTACTTTAATATGGCATTCATTTCTAATTATCTTTTTACAATACAAAAAACCCTTCAAAAAAGCTGACACCCATCTTGTCGTTAAAGTAGACATGTTTCTTTATGTATCACCTGTCCCCTTACAATCTTAAACTCAACAGAATCCTTAACAATTAATTATTACTAAAGTAGACTATGCCATGTTATTTAGACCCACTACTTTTACCAATATTTACTCAGCAGTTTTACCATATTCTGTAATTTATCAGCATTTACACACTCAGTGCGCCAGCTGTGCTGATACACAGCTAGAAATTGCATTAGCACACTGCAGGAAATCCATGTTTGAAGCTTTGGCAAGCCCCCACTCCACCTAAATATGTACTTCTTGTCCAGAACTGGACCAGAGTCTGCCATGAGAGAAGCCAAAGAACTGTTCACAAGTTACCCACAACACTAACAAAAAGATATTTCCTACACATTCAAAACATTAAGCAGAACTCTCAAATTCAGTTAAGCTTTTAAAATTGTAGAAAACTTATATATGTCTATATATGTCTAAGACTATATCTTAAAAGTGTGCTTTGGACTTCATGGATATCCCAAAGACACTAAGCTAGCAATGTAACAGGTTACCACAAACACTGACATTCTAACTGGCAGGGAGGTGGGGGACAGGGAATTATGGAAGGGGAGGAGTTATCCAAAGACTATTTATGACACAAACTGATACCTTCAGTGTTTTCGTTCCGATGTGAGAAGTGTTGTCTAACATATTGTTTTATTTACTCAATAGCTAGAAGGGTAATATAGCATTGTTTCTAATCTTCACTTTCCAGATAATTCACATTTAACTACCTCTGTCAGCTGTCACCATCAACATCTGCATGCTCACATAGGAACACAGTCTATGATTTTCACACCTATAAGAGCAGCTTTTCCACCAACTCAACTAGCTACTCAGAAAAGGTTAGATTTGCAATTTCTCTATGTGAGTAAATGTCAGAACTTCCTTTAGCAGATCGGGTCATTCTATAGGAAGAATCTGCTGAAGAAATGAGACATCAACCACTTGATCTCTACGTAACATTTTCCCTAGAAGATTTTCCTTTTTGCTCAGGAGCAGGAAGGACAAAAACAAAGCAAGAAAACAAAGCACACGGCCAGTGATTCATCACACCCCTACAGGAAAGCCGAGTTGAGGAATTTGCTCCCATGACCTTCTATTTCTAGAACCTATTGCTAACATGCTATAACGTATATTAAATATGTGCACGCCTTTCCTTAGCTCTGATGTTCCAAGCATGGCTCTTTACGCTGGGGACTACAGACTTTGAATGAACGTCACTGTGACAAATCACAATACTGTTTTCTTAAACTCACACCAGTTTAATACACTACAAAAGTTTCAATCAATAATACCTTCTCCATGGAGCCCCCTCATCAATTCTGTATGAATGTGGTGTGCAAATGGATACCTTGTGGAGCATTACATTTATACCAAACATCATCTACTTGACAGCTTATTCATAAGACAAAACTATTCATATTTTTATCAATATGATAATCAAATTCCACAGTATGCCATATGCTGTAACTTCTAGCTCTCTGACTGCAAGCATACCTACTTCAAATTACCCATGTTTACTTGAGCTTAATTTAAATCATGAGCAAGGAACAGCCAAGTCAAAAGAATGTTTCCCCAAGCCATCGACATGTACCAATGAAAGTGTTGTTTCAAGCAACATGAGCTACCGTGTGTGTGTATTTAAATTTTTTTTTTCATAACATGAATATCAATGTCAGACTGATTTTCAGTTGAACTGGTTGATCTCGAGAAAGAATACACTCCTTCATAACTCCTAAACTATGTTAATTGCATGAATGGCATTCTATGATATAACCATTAGCTGTAAGCAATACTGAATTACGCTTTCATCATTAAAAAGGGCCTTATCCATAGCTACCATGGTGACAAAACACTAGCATAAGAAGTTGTGGCTCCATGACAAGGATCTATTCTTCTACATGGCATTGAAAAATATCAAGTGCATCATGAGAAACACAAAAGGTTTGAAAAGAAACAAAATTGCATCCATTGGGAACACAGTGGTTTACAACTAAATTTGTCACGCATTGCTACAATTCCTCACCCTACCCCACCCCCGAAAAAATCTCAAGTCATTACTGGGACCGAAACACTGCTTTGGAAAGTGATCCTTCTTTGTAAAAGGATTACTCTGTTTAGACTTCACTGCTTTTCTGCCAAGCATCGGCCATATAAGGAAACTGAAGTTCACTGCCATTTATTTTGTCCAGCCCTTTCTGACGCCTAAGAATAACCCTTACCACTGCCTGGAAAGGTAAGTCTATAAATTGGACACCGAACCATTTACACGTTAGCAGCCATAGAAGCTGCTTTACGTCAGCCAAACACTAACATTTTTCCTTGTGGCATATCAAACCGATGGAGCTGGATTAGTAACTTTTTCCTCAACCACATTACTTGGTGCTGTTAAAGAACCACCTGCGTGGGAGTGTTAAAAATTTTGTGCAGAAATTACTTTGCCCAAGCCTCACAAATACCAACACACCTCAGAACATGAGAGACCGAATGAACCTCACACATCCTACCCGGCCAACTGCCTTCAGGTCAGACAAACAGGAGCAAAAATTCAGACAACCTACCACAGAGCTATGGCTTCTAGCTCATTCTGAACATTCACAACACGAGAAATTCCTCACCTTTACGAAAGAGCTAACCAGTAATTGCCTCTTTGAGGCATGTGAAATCCATCTGTGGTGAGCAACATGGCTTTCACTACACACAACCAGTTCATTGGCTAACTTAACCAGCACTAGCAGCACAAAACCTTCCATCAAAACTTCACGTTTAGCTTCCCCTCCAAGAGCTTCAAACAGGACTCCTTTAAAAAATTATCCATAAAGGAGAAAGTGGCCACCCAAGACAAACATGGCTGTGTGAACTCGGAGGTTCAACTGCACACACTTTTAACATCAGGCAACTAGCTTTTCTATTTGAAAAAAAATATGGAGGTTCTTAAGATGAACTTGTGTAAGGGTGAAACGCAATACAGAGCTCTACTATACAAGCTGAAAAATATGCAGTCCAACTCGTCAGAGAGGGGGCGGAGGGGAGGAAGAGAGGTGGCGACGGCAGCCGAGGGGAAAACCTGCGACAGCGTTCGCAGAAGAGACAAGGGCACATCTTCATGAAGAAATTTAACAGCTATTCTGAAGAAGGCCGGCCAGACACTAACCGATACTCCAGAAAACAAGGTGACAGGCAAACAAGAAACAGCAGACTCAGAGAGAGCCAAGCCCCAACATCTACCGACCAAATAAAGGATAGTACCTCCTCTAGGACTTTCCTATTTCCCGAGAAGTTAATTACACTCGCAGGCTCAGCGATCGCTTTGGAAGGGAAGGAGCCGAAGCAGCAGCCACAGAGCCGAGCAGTCTCAGTTCAATACCTTCTCCGTCCGAACAAAGAAACTTCTGTGTCCGAGGAGCTTAGAAACTTTCCGCCTCCCCAGACTCCTTCCTCGGCCTCCATGAAGGCAGCGGCCGCGTTCACGCAGACAGCATTCCGGCGAGGGGGAGCACAAAGGGCAGCCGAACTATGCGAGGCGGAAAACGCAGAGAAATAAAGGCCAAAAACAGGATATCGAAACGAAGCATGAACTCCTTCCTTCCTTCCTCCCCACCCCCTCGGCAGAGGAAGGATCGCTGTTGTTGTCGCTGCTGCTCCCCAAGCCTCCTGCGGTTAATTTACCTTGTCCGTCGGGCGCCCAAACCAGACCCACCGGGCAGCGGCGGCTCCTTCCGACCCCNGGAATGCGCTGGATCCGGCCGAGGTCCCCTCTCCTTCGGGGGGCAGAGGGAGAGAGAGCAGAGGAGGGCGGGGGGAAAGATGCAACAGCTTTCGACGAGGACGGGGGCGTTCACGGCGCGGAGCGTGCGACGTGCGTCTGCACGGGGGGAGGGCGGCAGCGG